>CM041738.1:31127267-31159767 GCA_023373845.1 Nibea coibor | reverse complement strand
TGAGGGACATCCCGTCCATCAGGTCCTCCACCACGTCTGAGACACACAGCTACACAACAACAATACACAGACATAAGGACCAACCAGAGACAAGAGGACGTTCACCTGTCACCTGAGGCTCCACACTGACCTTCTGCAGCTGAGGGTCCACCCTCCAGATCCTCAGAGTCTGGTCTCTGGACCACGTGACCAGCTGGTAGTCCTTCGAGCCTGGAGTCCACAAACAACGAGAAAACACCGTAAAACTACAAACAACGAGAAAACACCGTAAAACTCAGCTCAGCGTGTGATTGGTCACCTTCTTTCTGCGGCCTCCACTGGAACTCGAGCACGACGTCGTCGTGTCCGACGAAGGCGTGGACCGGACTGTTGAGGTCGAGCGTGCTCCACAGCAGCAGACTGTTCTCTCTCCTCAGCTGAGGAACCATGACGGTCACCAGACCGTTGGAGAACGGCTGACACACAACACATTCATGTTTCACAATAAAAGAAATGAAATGACAGGATCACTGTAATGATGTGCTTTTAATTTGAAATGGATACAGGAAGTGTGAGTTTGTGAGTGAATCAGACGGGTCTACACTGAGCTCAGCTGTTCATACTCACCGTGTACCGGGCCTTCCACACCGGTACCTGACAGGACAGGATGTTCAGGTACTTCCTGGGCTGTCGGTAATCCCAGAACTGAACAAACATCAGAGGGAACATGAATTATACGGCTCCATTAAACAGGAAGGACATGTTTGGATCCGTGGTGCGTTTGAGTCTGTCGGTTGTTCTCACCCTCACTGAGTTGTCCTGACTGGACGTGGCGAGGATGAACTCGTTGTCCGGATGCCAGTCCAGTCCGTGGATCTTGGACAGGTGAGCCGCCACGTACTCGGCCGCCGTGTTCGGCTTCTGCTCAGAGACAAACACGCTGATGAACATACGTGTTAATTTATACATGTGACCCAGAGGACAACACGTGTCGTCTGCTCACTCTTTTATCCCAGATCCGAACGTCTCCGTCATGACTGGACGCCAGCACGTACTGGTTCTTCCTGTTCCACTTCACCTGAGACGCCCCGGCTGGAAACACAAGGACAGAGAGAGGACGGAGAGGACGGAGAGAGGACAGAGACGACAGAGAGAGGACGGAGAGAGGACAGAGAGGATGGCGAGGACACAGAGAGGACAGAGAGAGGACAGAGAGGATGGAGAGGAAACAGAGAGGACGGAGAGGACGGAGAGAGGACAGAGAGGACAGAGAGGATGGAGAGGACGGAGAGAGGACAGAGAGAGGATGGAGAGGACAGAGAGGATGGCGAGGACACAGAGATGACGGAGAGAGGACGGAGAGGACAGAGAGGACGGAGAGGACGGAGAGAGGACAGAGAGAGGACAGAGAGAATGGAGAGGACGGAGAGGACAGAGAGGACAGAGAGAGGACAGAGAGGACGGAGAGGACAGAGAGAGGACAGAGAGAGGATGGAGAGGACAGAGAGGATGGCGAGGACACAGAGATGACGGAGAGAGGACGGAGAGGACAGAGAGGACGGAGAGGACGGAGAGAGGACAGAGAGAGGACAGAGAGAATGGAGAGGACGGAGAGGACAGAGAGGACAGAGAGAGGACAGAGAGGACGGAGAGAGGACGGAGAGGACAGAGAGAGGACAGAGAGGATGGCGAGGACACAGAGAGGACGGAGAGGACAGACAGGACAGAGAGGACGGATGGCATGAAGAGACAAGGTTAATTAGCTTCCACAGAGACAGGAAGTACAGAGCTCAAAGTAAAAAGACGGTCCGGTCCTTGAACTGCTCACCGACTGCAGACAGCGCCACCGTGGGTTTCCGAGTGTCTCTGCAAGTCAAACAGACAAACTGTGAGAGGTCGATAAAAGAGGAGTTCTGATTGGACGTCCGATGTCTGTTTGTCCTCTGACCTCGTGTCCCAGATGTAGATGTACGTGTCCACCGAGCTGGTGACCAGAAACTCAGGCTCGAACCAGGACCAGTCCAGATCACTGAGGACAGACAGAGGGTCAGCGAACACATCACAGAGGGTCAGCGAACACACAGGGTGCGTTTGTTTTGATACCTGATGACTCGGGTGTGTCCCTGCAGGGAGGTGTGGACTTCTCCACAGCCGTCTCTCCATGAGTACAGGTCCACACGTTGGTTACTCTGCAGACACACACACACACACTCAGTGACTCGTCTGCTTCACAGATGCTGATTGGTCGGTCGGTTATCGGCGGCTGAACTGACCGAGGCGGCGAACACGTGAGACTCCGCCCGGTGAGGGTTCCACTGCACCGTCCCCACGTCCCACTTACTCTGCCGGCCGATCTTCCTCGGGGCTTCAGACGGAGCCTCCAGGTTCACCATGTACAGGAACCGCCGCCTGACACCACAGAAGAAGAGAAACTACAGCAAAGACCTGCTCCACACACTTCCTGTCCACGTGAACTCGCCGACTTCCTGTTTTTAGTTTATTATAATGAGTGTGATGTCATCGTCGACAATCTGACATCATGAACGTGTGAAGGGTTGTGGTGCGTTCAGGTGAAATACACTTACCCGGACAGGACGGCGTGTGAGCCCAGACAGTCCACGGACATGGCAGTGGCCTGAAAACACAGAAGGAGGAGGAGGAGCAGGAGGAGGACGAGGAGAAAGAGAAGGACGAGGAGGAAAAGGAGAAGGAGGAGGAGCAGGAGGAGGACGAGGAGGAAAAGGAGAAGGAGGAGGAGCAGGAGGAGGACGAGGAGCAGGAGGAGGACGAGGAGGAAAAGGAGAAGGAGGAGGAGCAGGAGGAGGACGAGGAGCAGGAGGAGGACGAGGAAGAGAAGGAGAAGGAGGGGGAGCAGCAGGAGGATGAGGAGGAGCAGGAGGAGGTGACAGTGTAACAATGATTCATTGAAGAACATGAGCTGGTTGCTTCATCAGTATTTATGCCGACATGTTTGTCTGATTTTTTTTTGGTGTTTTGAACGCAGCACTGGATGATGTCATCAGGATAAATAATTTTGATGATTAATCGATAATTCTGTGTTCCACTATGACGGTCTGTCTTATAATGATCACCATGGCAACGGTGTACAGAGAGAAACAGCCTTTACAACAAACTGAGTACACACTGTAATGTAACCTGTCTCTCTGCCTGTCTATCTGTCTGTCTCTCTGCCTGTCTATCTGTCTGTCTCTCTGCCTGTCTGTCTCTCTGCCTGTTTGTCTCTCTGCCTGTTTGTCTCTCTGCCTGTCTGTCTGTCTGTCTCTCTGCCTGTCTGTCTGTTTGTCTCTCTACCTGTCTGTCTGTCTGTCTGCCTGTTTGTCTCTCTGTCTGTCTGTCTCTCTGTCTGTCTGTCTGTCTCTCTGCCTGTCTGTCTGTCTGTCTCTCTGCCTGTCTGTCTGTTTGTCTCTCTGCCTGTCTGTCTGTCTGTCTGCCTGTTTGTCTCTCTGTCTGTCTGTCTCTCTGTCTGTCTGTCTGTCTGTCTGTCTCTCTGCCTGTCTGTCTGTCTGTCTGCCTGTCTCTCTGCCTGTCTGTCTGTTTGTCTCTCTGCCTGTCTGTCTGCCTGTTTGTCTCTCTGTCTGTCTGTCTCTCTGTCTGTCTGTCTCTCTGCCTGTCTCTCTGTCTGTCTGTCTGTCTGTCTCTCTGCCTGTCTGTCTGTTTGTCTCTCTGCCTGTCTGTCTGTCTGTATGCCTGTTTGTCTCTCTGTCTGTCTGTCTGTCTGTCTGTCTCTCTGCCTGTCTGTCTGTCTGTCTGTCTGCCTGTCTCTCTGCCTGTCTGTCTGTTTGTCTCTCTGCCTGTCTGTCTGTCTGTCTCTCTGTCTGTCTGTCTGCCTGTCTGTCTGTCTGTCTGTCTGTCTCTCTGCCTGTCTGTCTGTCTGCCTGTCTCTCTGCCTGTCTGTCTGTCTGTCTCTCTGCCTGCCTGTCTGTCTGTCTCTCTGCCTGTCTGTCTGCCTGTCTCTCTGCCTGTCTGTCTGTCTCTCTGCCTGTCTGTCTGTCTCTCTGCCTGTCTGTCTGTCTGCCTGTCTCTCTGCCTGTCTGTCTGTCTGTCTGTCTCTCTGCCTGTCTGTCTGTTTGTCTCTCTGCCTGTCTGTCTGCCTGTTTGTCTCTCTGTCTGTCTGTCTGTCTGTCTGTCTCTCTGCCTGTCTGTCTGTCTCTCTGCCTGTCTGTCTGCCTGTCTCTCTGCCTGTCTGTCTCTCTGCCTGTCTGTCTGTCTGTCTCTCTGCCTGTCTGTCTCTCTGCCTGTCTGTCTGTCTGTCTGTCTTACCTGAGCATCTCTGAACTCCACCACCACATTCTCGCTGCTCCACCGTGCCGCCATCTTCCTTCTCCTACAGTCAACAAATCGTCACGTGATCACGAAGATACGCGACGCTGCGTTCACGGTCTCTGTAAAAACGGAAAAAAGATGAACTATATGATTTTTATATAAATATACAACATAAATCTGCCGTTAGTCGTCGGTTTGTCTCGTCAGTCGGTGATGCCGCTTTGCACTTAATAAAAGTAAAATCAGACGTTCCTGAACGCATCACGAGCTGTGGCTCTGCCGCCTGCCCGCTCGGGACGAGCCAAACTTGGAAATCCATTTTTACCGGTTTGACGTGAACGCACCAGCTCAGTCTGCGGCGTGCGCTGCGCTACTCTGTCACGTGACCGCTCCCTCTCCTCTGATTGGTCGTATGGTTGCTGGTCACTGATCCAACATGGCGCCGACCCTGGTGGAGCATGTTGTCGCAGACGCGGGAGCTTTTTTAAAGAAAGCTCCTCTGCAGGTGAGACACGCGGGAAGACACGCGACACACCTTTACCGGACACACCTGTGCATCAGAATACCGACACCACACCGAGCTGCTGTCCGTCCGTGACGTCCGTTAACGGATAAAATGCAGCTAAGCTAACTGTCATGGAGCCGTCAGCTCCGAACTGAGAACATAAACTAACGTTAAATCAACGTTTTGTTAACGTTTTCAGCGTCACGTGTAACTGAATAAATCATTTTTATTTATTTAAACCTGTAGTGTTGTTAACACACCACGTGACGTCATACGTCATGCCATACGTCATATACGTGAACGTCTTCAACTTTTCAATGTTTATTTTAATATTTGAATGTTTGTTTCGTGTTTCAGGAGATCGGCAGAAATATTTACACGCTTCGAGACGTCGTGGACGAAATCAGAGACAAACCGACCAGGAGGAGTCTGTCCTTCCTGCCGTACCAGCTCAAGTTCAAAGAACCGCATCCTGAACACATCAGACTGGGTAACCTGAACGCATCACACTGACAAACTGAACCTGAACGCATCACACTGACGAACTGAACCTGAACACATCAGACTGGGTAACCTGAACGCATCACACTGACAAACTGAACCTGAATGCATCACACTGACGAACTGAACCTGAACACATCAGACTGGGTAACCTGAACGCATCACACTGACGAACTGAACCTGAACACATCAGACTGGGTAACCTGAATGCATCACACTGACAAACTGAACCTGAACGCATCACACTGACGAACTGAACCTGAACACATCAGACTGGATAACCTGAACGCATCACACTGACGAACTGAATCTAAACACATCAGACTGGGTAACCTGAACGCATCACACTGACAAACTGAATCTGAACACATCAGACTGGGTAACCTGAACGCATCACACTGACAAACTGAACTGAACACATAAGACTGGGTAACCTGAACGCATCACACTGATGAACTGAATCTGAACACATCAGACTGGGTAACCTGAACGCATCACACTGACAAACTGAACCTGAACGCATCACACTGACGAACTGAACCTGAACACATCAGACTGGGTAACCTGAACGCATCACACTGACGAACTGAATCTGAACACATCAGACTGGGTAACCTGAACGCATCACACTGACAAACTGAACCTGAACGCATCACACTGACGAACTGAACCTGAACGCATCACACTGACGAACTGAACCTGAACGCATCACACTGATGAACCTGTCATCTGTGATGTCATGGTGCGTCTCTGGTCTGAACAGTTTTTTGTTTTTGTGTCTCAGTGACAGATTTTTCGAAGAAGACCGGAGACTACCCGAGTCTGTCGGCCACAGACATCAAGGTTCTGGCTCTGACCTACCAGCTGGAGCTTGAACACGTCGGGTCCCAACACCTGAAAAAAGAGCCCGAGATCAAGGTACCTGAGGGGAACACCTGAGGGGAACACCTGAGGGGACGTGTCTGAGAAAGCCTACACTCATCTAAAACACTTGAGTGCAGCGTCTGAGTGTGTGTTTGTGTGTTCCAGGTGAATGTTCAGAGCACGCAGAGACACCCGGAGACACCAGTGAACATCGCAGGTTTTCACTTCCCCTCCAAGGTGACACACACACACACACACAGACGATGGTTTGATTCAGTTCTTGTGAACGTGATGACGGTGTCTGATGAAAACATCCTTCATTGATGTTCTACAGAAAGCTGCTTTGACCATCCAACAGACTCAAACAGAGAAGGAGACGTCGAAGGAGACGTCGAAGGAGACGTTGGCTGACAGCAGCGAGTTCAACAGCTTCACCTTTTGGAGAAATCCTCTGCCGAGCATTGACGGAGAGCTGCTGCAGTTACTGGTGAGACATACCAACAGGGAACAACAAAACAACCCATTTACAACCAAAGACAAACTGCACGTCACAGGTTTGATTCCCTGGTTTCCTGTGTTGATGTAAACGAACATTCTGTCTCGTGCCATCAGGATCCGGTTCCAGATCCGGTCCAGGTTTTGAACTGGAAGAACAAACAGAACCAGCCGGACACGCAGACGTCGTTCGACGAGTTCAGCAGCTTCAACTTCTGGAGAGCGCCGCTGCCGTCCATCGACAGCGAGCTGCTGGACCTACTGGTGAGGTCATCAGCTGACCAGATCACTGGATCCTGATTGGCTGCACCTGGCTGTTGTTGATTGGTTGTCGTGATGTTTGCAGAAAGTGGACAACGTCTCCTCATCTGAGAGCCGATTGGACGAGCCAGAGGACCAATCAGATGACGGGGACGACGACGACGACGATGATGATGATGATGGAGGTGGTTGGATCACTCCCAGTAACATCCAGCAGGTGAAGATGGAGTCTGGTGATTGGACGGCTCCTGCTGATGTCAAAGTTGGATGTCTGACCACCGACTTCGCCATGCAGGTAAGAGACACACCTGTCTGTGATGTCACCAGGCACACCTGTCTGTGGACTTCTGTCTGAGTGTTAATGAATGTTATTAATTCATGTGAGACACAAATTATGAATCAGTTTTTCTCTGGTCTGTCTCTGATGGTCTGTGGTCTCTGATGGTCTCTGTCTCTGCAGAACGTTCTGATCCAGATCGGACTCCACGTCCTCTCTGTGAACGGGATGCTGATCAAACAGGCGAGGAACTACGTCCTGAGATGTCACGCCTGCTTCAAGTGAGTTCACACACTTCACGTGTCGCCTCTGTGCTCGGTCTCTGAGACACAAACTGATCTGTGAGGATGATTACTGTGTCACCGTGGACGTCCAGAAGCTTCGCCACACCTGTGACATTTGACATCTGTCTTTCAGGACGACGTCCAACATGAACAAAGTTTTCTGTCCTCACTGTGGAAACAAAACTCTGAAGAAGCTCGCCGTGACGGTCAGCGAGGACGGCAGCGTGCACATGCATTTCTCCAAAAACCCCAAAGTGCTGAACCCGAGAGGCCTGAGGGTGAGCAAACCAATAACCAACGCTCACACAACGCTCACACAACCTTCTCACAGTTAGCGAGTGTTTCTACAGCGTTGACAGAACGTTCCGTGCACACCGTGCTGCGGCGGCTCAGGGTTCAAATCCGACCTGCAGCTCGTTGCTGCGTGTCAGATGAAGCTTAAAGGCCAAAAAAACATAAAAAATAATAACAGAATTCTAAATAATAATTTAGCCTGTGTTGATGTTTGCATGGATTTCAGATCACACCTGACATGTAGGGCTGTTTTCAGCTGCAGCAGATCTCATGAACACCGCGTCAGGCACGGTACATTCACGGCAGCACGTCACACAAACTTTTATTTTCAACTAAAATATAATCCAACTTATTCATCTGAGTTTTCAGGGACTTATTGGACACAAAGACTCTTTGTACTGATCAGTAACACGTCGTCGCTCGGTCAGAGCGGCTCGTGTGTCTTTTCGTCAGCCGACCAACTGACACACATCAGACAGATGGATACAAACACACGCTCACTGTCTGAACACGAGGGTGAAGAAATCTGACATGACGTGTCCGTAACAGCACATCAGTGTCATGTCATTAACCCCTCGCTGTCTGCTGTGTTCCAGCACTCTCTGCCGCTGCCTCAGGGCGGGAAACACGGTAACAACCCTCAGCTGGTGGAGGACCAGCGGTTCCCCCAGCAGAGACTTTCCCGTAAAGCCCGTCAGAAGACAGACGTGTTCGACCCGGACTACGTGGCCGGATCATCTCCTTTCTGCATGAACGACATCTACAGCCGAGCCGCCAACCTGCAGATCCGAGACGGTCAGTGTGGAGCAGGCCGGAGACGAGCCAACCCCAACGCCAACCACAAGAAGTTCGTCAAGAAGAAGTGAAGACGGACGGAGGCGTGAAGACGGACGGAGGCGTGAAGACGGACGGAGGCGTGACGACGACGGAGGACTTTGAATAAAGGAACAGTCTGTCAACTCTGACATGTTCCTTTAATATTAAACCATTCATCATTATTAATTATCTGTTGGAATAAATACATTTAAAACTTCAGCTGCAGGATCAGTCTGTTCATGTCACTCATTAAATATTTACTGTTTTCAGTTCAAGACTCAAACTGAACTTAAAGTTAACGGAGAGACTTAAAAAGAACGACCATCAACCGTCTTTGAAAAATTATTTAATGATTTTAAATTAAAGTTGAAAGTTTCCTCTTAATGATTGAATGATTCTGCTTTAGAACCCTCTGTGCGGGCTTTAGAACCCTCTGAACAGATGTTAGAACCCTCTGTGCGGGCTTCATTCAAACTTTACTGAACCGTCAAAATAAGAGTCAGGGCAGCTAGAGACAGGAAGTTAGAGCTTTTAATTATTAAAATAAGAGTCCATCACCGTTTCTTAGAGTCCAGAATGATTCTTGAAAAAGACAGAAGCAGGACCAGAACCTGTCACCAGCTCATTGTTTCAGTTTTAGCGTCATCACTCCAAAGAAAACTCTTCGCCCTCGATCGTCTCCTCGACAAGTTCCTCAGACTTCGGCTCGGCCGGTTCAGACTCAGAGTCTCTGAGACTGGACCGGGTCAGAGCCGGGTCTGGACCTCCCGTCTCCACCGTGAGGTCACGATCTGTTGCTGGTTCTTCGGGCTGCGTCTCAAACGTTAAGCTGCTTGGCTCGGCAGTGAGGTCGAGCTCCGGCACAGACGGTGGCGGTGCCAGCGTCTCTCTCTGAGGAAGCAGGAAGTCGAGAGGCTCGAGGACCGCGGGGAGGTCGACGCAGCCCAGGCTGCCGTACCTGTGCAGCTGAGTCGGAGGAACACCTGCAGAACAAACAAAGGATGGGTTCACGGATTGCTTCATTTGTTATTTGATTTAAATTGTGATTTAAAAATCGGATCTTCACCCAGGATGAGCGCAAGCTGAGCCGGAGGGAACAGAACCTGCAGACAGCGGTTCAAGAACGGTAGCAGATCGTCAGCGTACGAGCAGCAGAACTGAACAAATAGTTCCTTCTCTCTGTCGCTGAAGGCCGACTCCTCCGCCCGGTGGAAGACCAGAATCTGACGGGTCACCTGACAGGAAACGAGACAGACAACACTGAAGACACTCAGTCAATGTCCAAAGGAGGTCTACGAGGGGACCTCGGACAGACCTGCAGAGATCCTGAGGCTCACCTTCTTGAGGCCGTCTTCGAGGCACCTGGTGACATCCTGAGCCAGGCCGACGGGGCAGCAGAGCCGGAGGTCGTTGAAAGCGGTCAGGATGTTGTTGAGGAAGCAGGCCAGCGGCTGGAAGTCCAGCAGCGCCATGGGCGGCTGCAGGGTGCCGGGCTGGGCGCTGGGGGCCACGGGGGGGATGGTCCCTCCCAGCACCGAGGGCAGGGCGATGAGCGTGTACAGGTTCATGTCCTCCTGGAACTTGTCCGCCGCCTCCTGCACGGCGCCGCGGAACGTCTCCGCCGCCACCCGCTGGAACATCGGCGCCAGCTGTCCGCGGAAGTCCGCCCCCACCCGGCTGAAGGACAGGCCGAAGTACATGCACTGACCCAGCAGAGAGTCCAGGCGGCCGCCCACGCCGCGCTGCAGGTCCCTCTCTAGAGTCTCCAGGAACTCAGCCACCTTCTGCACCACCCAGCCGTGGAAGATGGCCGCCTCGTTCACCGCCGCCTGCCCGCCGGCCGGGGGCACTAGCGGGTCCTCGTCGGAGAAGATGGCTCTGTACTGCGTGATGATGTCAAACAGGTGCACCCTGCAGGCCTCGATGGTTTTGGTGATGTGGAAGTACGGGTCGTCTTCAGGGACGGCGCTGAGGATGGAGTTCAGCCAGGTGCCACGTGCCTGTAGGAACTTCACCCGCAGCTCCGCCTCTGTGAACACATCCATCCTCCGCAGGTAGCCAATCACACGCAGGCACACGGGGAGCTGCGAGTTGCTGCGCAGCTGCTGCAGCAGCTGGTTGAGCATCAGCTGAGTCGACTGACGGACTTCACGCACGATTCCCTGAAGACACACAAGATCAGTCTGTTACCCAAAGGCTCGACGTGACGCCGTGCAGACCGGCCCCTCTGTCACCTGGACTCACCTGGATGACCGGCAGTGAAGAGTGCTTCTTCTCCAGCCTCTTGACGTACGCTGCCAGCTCCAGAGCCTCCTCGTAGTAGCCGTTGCGGACGCAGGTGTCCATGAGCTGAGGGATCTCCAGGATCTCCAGGATCTCCGTGTGACGGTTCAACGTGAGGCTGTTCATCCGCCGGCTCACTGCGATGTCCTCCGCCTCCTTCATGAAGCCCCTGGACACAGAGACACAGAGACACAAAGACACAGAACGTAAATCATGTTCCCGCCCTGACGGGGAGCTGGTGTCGTGCCAGAATCAGAGCCAAGCAACCTGCATGGACGTGCACTAAGCACCACAGTGAACCTGGAGCCTCCGGGGCTCCTGGGAGTCTTTGCCCGGTCATTAAAGCTCCATGAGGCGGCACTGACCTGCATCTCTCCCCGAAGCTGGGCAGCTTGTCCAGCAGCCGAGACACGCTGCTCTCCACCCGGCCGAAGTCCCGGTAGATGTGCTCGGTGCAGTCCGCGGTTCGGATGAAGGTCTGGTAGTTGGAGAAGGCCAACTCTCGGGTCTGCTGCAGGATCTGAGCCCGCTCCTCCGCCAGCCGCTCCGGCTCCCGGCTCAGCTTCTCCACCCCAAACGAGCTGAGCTCGGACAGGTAGGCCGTGAAGTCCGGGTTGTCCCTCCAGCTGTCCGGGAAGCTGTCCTTAAAGATGGACGCCAGGATGCTCTCGTCCTCCACGTCCACGGCCGCCATGGTCAGAACCGGAGCCGAGCCGAGCCGAACCGGTTTATGTTTACACCGAGTCAGAGACTACCTGACAACCACTTCCTGTTTGTCTTCTTCTTCTCTCGATGCCACCTGACGCAGCTCTGTCGCCTCCTGCCGGCTCACGTGACAACGTGTAGAAACACTTTGTTATTATTATTATTATTATTATTATTATTATTATTATTATTATTATCATCATTATTATTACTATTATTGTTATTACTATTATTATTAGTAGTAGTAGTAGTAGTTGAAGTACACAAAGAGTTTCAATGTTAGCTTAATCTGAAAAGTAATAATAATAATAATAATAATAATAATAATAATAATAATAAATATAACAATAATAATAATAAATTAGTAAAATAACTAAACGGTTTTTTCTGTTCTGATCTGTTTTATAAATAAAGTTGTTTTGAAGGTAAGGTTGTGACGTCAGCGGAAGTCCGGTGTTTGTACAGTTGCTAAGTTGCAGCCGAGGAGCAACCCGGACTGTCAACAAGTTGTCATGCTGAGACCGACCGACGAGCCGCGGACGCGTTAACGGACAAACTCATGATTGACGGCGGCGGACAGGTGAAGGTGAGCGGACAGCCGAGCGCTGACACCCGGCTAGCTCTGGTTAGCTCTGGTTAGCTCTGGTTAGCTCACCTCATTAGTTAACTGTGAGCTAACGCTAGCCAGTTAACGACAGTTAACCAGGTCAGCGCCTGGGAGCAGTCACAGGTTTACCTGTCAGACACCGAGGCTGCTTTACTAATGTAACTTATCAAACTGACTTAAAGTCTCAGAGACTAAAAGACTTTAACTAAGACTAACTTAGCGTCTTCAGTTTGCTAGCATCAGTCTGTGACGTCAGCGTGACGTCAGACCCACAGTTTAAAGCTAAGTTAGCTTCAGTTAGCTTCAGTTAGCTCCAGTTAGCTTCAGTTAGCTTCAGTTAGCTCCAGTTAGCTTCAGTTAGCTCCAGTTAGCTTCAGTTAGCTTCAGTTAGCTCCAGTTAGCTTCAGTTAGCTTCAGTTAGCTGCCTTATAATGACCAGCTGAGTTGTTTGTGAGTTTCAGTGAGTTCTGTTTCAGTGAGTTGTTCTGTTTCAGTGAGTTCTGTTTCAGTGAGTTGTTCTGTTTCAGTGAGTTGTTCTGTTTCAGTGGTCCTTCTAGTCCAAACTAGCCAGGTGAAGGTCAAAGTGTGTATGATGTCATATTATGATGTTTTTATGACATCAAATAGACACAGAGGAGAAATTAAAGAAACTTTTATGAAGACAAAACAAAAAAACATCAGTAATAAAAACATGGAGGAGGGTTAGGGTTAGGGTTAGGGTTGAATCATAATAATAATAATAACCACAGGAAACAGTAATATTATTAATGCTAATTCAGTGTCAGTAAACTCTCTTTACGTTCATTAATAAATAGTTTTTTGGTTAATTAAAGTCGTTAACGTCTTCATTAATCGGCTTCAGGAACACTTGGAGATTTTCCAACGTGTTATACAATCCCTGTTTATCGTCTTAGAGGCTCCACACTCACACTCACACACACACACACACTCACACGTTGTGTTGAATGTTGATCAGACTCAGATGAATCTGTCAGTGTGCTGTGGCTGGAAACAGTCTCAGTCTCAGCGGTTTGATCCTTTGAAGCTCAGATCATTAAGCCCTGCAGTCTGAAAGACTGAACCTGATGAAGCTTCAGGTGTGTGTTGCGTCTTCAGGTGTGTGTTGCGTCTTCAGGTGTGTGTTGCGTCTTCAGGTGTGTGTTGTGTCCTGCAGGTGACGCTTGGTGCAGACAGGTAACCTCAGGTCCAGTTCATCGTCTCAGTGTGACATCATGGCTGCTGCTGCTGCCAACACCACCAAGATCTCATGGAGACTGCGTGAGTCCTCCTCTGCTCCTCCTCCTCTGAAATCTTCAGACTGGTTTCTTGTGTGTTCTGTGTGTTCAGTGTGTGTGTGTGTGTGTGTGTGTGTGTGTGTGTGTGTCAGCTCTGATGTTTATCTGTAACAACACGTCAATGTTTGCATCATGACAGCTCGTTGTAATGCAGTCTATGCCCAGCGGGGGGCAGTGTATCAGCCTGAGTGTGGTCCAGGGCTGATCTGCCTCCCCAGAGGATAAACTCTGAAACCCTGCAGGTTCACACACACACAGGTTGTAAGGAGTGGCATGTGTATGTGACGTTTGTCCCTGCTGTGCATCCGTATGTCCAGAGGAGTTTGAGGCTCACTCCAGCTCCATCTCCTGTCTCTCTCTGGGGAAAAACTCCGGACGCCTGCTGGCCACCGGAGGAGAGGACTGCAGGGTGAACCTGTGGGCCGTGAGCAAGGCCAACTGCATCATGGTGAGACACACACACACACACACAGGCAGACAGGCAGACATTGTCTCACATGATCACGTGATTACACCACACAACTGATGTCTGTTTGTCGGTCTGTCGGTCTGTCTGCCTGTCTGTCTGTCTGTCTGCCTGTCTGTCTGCCTGTCTGTCTGTCTGTCTGTCTGCCTGTCTGTCTGTCTGTCTGCCTGTCTGTCTGCCTGTCTGTCTGCCTGTCTGTCTCAGAGTCTGACGGGTCATAAGAACCCGGTGGAGTGCGTCCAGTTCAATTCGTCAGAGGATCAAATCGTCACCGGGTCACAGTCCGGGTCGATACGAGTTTGGGACATGGAGGCTGCCAAGAGTGAGACTCAGTTTGTCTGTGTGCTACGTGATGTGATTCAGTCCCTGACCATCAGGGGCAGTGTGTCAGGATGTGAGGTGCAGTGACTTCCTGTCTTTAGTTTTAAGGAATCTGATGGGACACAAAGCGAACATCACCAGCCTGGGCTTTCACCCATTTGGAGACTTCCTCGCCTCGAGCTCCATGGACACAAACATCAAGGTACATCAAGAGTGTATTTGTACATCTGCAGAGCAAGGACCAGTGTGACGGAGGGACAGAGACACCTTGTAAAGTGAGGACTGTGTGGTGGTCCTCACGTTGTCACAGACAGTCAAAGATCAGTTTGAGGGTGGGGATGGTTTTTATCTTCTGTTTGGTGTCACATACTTTAGGTGAGAGGTTAGGACACTGCATGAAGCCAGAGGGGCTCACACTGACCAATCAGAGTGCTTCATCTTAGGCTGTGAGATGGCCAAAGATGGTCCTCACAAGTATAGAAAAGTGTGTGCATGATGTCATAAATGTTTTTCTTCTCATCTGTCAGCTGTGGGACATCCGGAGGAAAGGATACGTGTTCAGATACACGGTAAGACCTGTGTGTGTGTGTGTGTGTGTGTGTGGGGTCTTGAATATCTTGAAATATGAACTTTGTGTATGTGTTTCTGTTTATAAACCGTGTGTGTTCTTGTTTCAGGGTCACACTCAGCCAGTGAGGAGCGTGGCCTTCAGTCCAGACGGGAAGTGGTTAGCTTCAGCCAGCGACGACGGAACCGTCAAGGTACGACCTGACAGAGACGATGACGACTGACAACAAAGATTAATAATCAACGACTTTATTATATGAACAAATGACGATGATGGTGATGACAGTGAATCTGACGAAGATGGTGACGGAGACAACGACAATGACGATGTTGGCGACTATGACAACGGTAATGATGATGTTGATGATGATGGTGACGACGATCGTGATTATGACGATGTTGACGACGATGACGATGACAATATTGATGATGACGATGGTGACGATGACGATCATGATGATAACGATGACAATGATGGCGACAATGACCATGACAACGATGAAGGTGACGATGGCGATGATGATGACGACGGAGACGATGTTGACTCTCTTCCTGTCTTGTCTCTCGTCAGCTGTGGGATCTGATTCAGGGGAAGACGATCACAGAGTTCAAGTCTCACACTGCAGGCGTCAACATCGTCCAGTTTCACCCCAACGAGTATCTGCTGGCCTCAGGCAGCTCCGACAGGTACAACACCATAACCAGAATGTGAACATGAACCAGAACCAGCACTGAGTCTGGATTTATTTGATATGATATTTTAATGAACTTCTCTGTCAGACTCACTGATCTGGTTCTGTGAATCACCTCCTGGTTGGTGTTCCTGCTGTCTGTCCTCTGTGTTGAAGTTCTGTGTGAGCTTGGTTCAGGTTCTGGTTCAGGTTTCGGGTCTCGGTCTGACGGTGTGTCTCTGTGTCGTCTGCAGGACTGTGAAGCTGTGGGATCTGGAGAAGTTTACGATGATCGGCTCAATGGAGGGAAACACGACTCCTGTCAGGTCAGTCTTCCCTCCACTCGGCGCAGCAGGTGGAGGATGTGTTACTGTGATCTGACCTCTGACCTCTGACCCCTGCTGGTCCAGGTGTATATGTTTCAGCCCGGACGGTGGCTGTCTGTACAGCGGGGCCACAGACTCTCTGCGGGTATTTGGCTGGGAGCCTGACCGCTGCTTTGACGTGGTGCCGGTGGGCTGGGGGAAAGTCTCCGACCTGGCCATCTGCAACCAGCAGCTGGTGTGTAGCTCCGCCCACAGGAAGTACACATGACCATAAAAACTGTTTGACGTGAAACGTCTTCCTCCTCTGCCGCTCAGATCGGAGTGTCTCACCAGCTGTCCAGCGTGTCGTCGTACGTGGTCGACCTGAAGAGAGTGAAGAAGAGCGGAGGCTCCGTCATCAAGGGGATCGTCCAGGACAACGAGCCGCTCACCGAGCCCAAAGACCCAAAAGGAGCAGCGCTGAGGAGGAACTATGAGAGACCCACCACTACCTGCAGCTCGCACAGGTACGACTACACCTGTCTGCAGCTCGCACAGGTACGACTACACCTGTCTGCAGCTCGCACAGGTACGACTACACCTGTCTGCAGCTCGCACAGGTACAACTACACCTGTCTGCAGCTCGCACAAGTACGACTACACCTGTCTGCAGCTCGCACAGGTACGACTACACCTGTCTGCAGCTCGCACAGGTACGACTACACCTGTCTGCTGCTTTAAGCCTCTTATCGACTCGAGCGCTGCTGCCTGACGCCCACTACGTGTCTCCTTGATTTTAACTTTAGAAATAGAAACAGTCGAACAGTTGCCTGTTTGAAATGTCCAGTGTTGATTGTGGTTCAGTCCAGTTCTGATGTTAAAATTAAACACTAAAACACTCTCACGTGTTGTGATGTCATCAGGGTGAAGCAGAGGTCCGATGCTGATAGGCGGAGCCCCGAAGGCGAGAGGCGGAGCCCCAGCGAGGACGAGGCGGATGAAAAAGTGTCGTCAGCCGAAATCCACAACCCAGAAGATTATAAAGAGATCTTCCAGCCCAAGAACGCCATCTGTAGGTCATCAGTCAGCTGATCCAACAAAATCATTTCGTAACAGAGTTTATTTTTCATTTTTACTACAAAAACTAAATCTGTCACATTAAGTGATCAGTGACTCTCTCTCCATCAGCGCGAACTCCTCCGAGGATGTCCGAACCTTTTCCTGCTCCTCCAGAGGACGGTGAGTTCACCACACTGACACGTGAACACGTCCTCCACACGGTGAAGTCATCCTCCTCTTTCTCCTCCTCCTCCTCCTCAGAGACCATCTTAGCGATCGGCCGTCAGCTGAAGGACATGGTGTCTCCTTTTCCTGACAAGCAGCAGGTCAGTGAAGGCAGCATGAATCTGATGAGCTCATTGTTTACATTCTCGTTATGTTGACGTGACGTTTGTTTGACGTTTGTGTGTTTCAGGCTGCTCCGCTGGCCTCCTCCACACCTGTCCAGAGGGTGGAGCCTACTGTGGTCACCTGTGCGAAGCGTCCGACGCCCTCTGACCCCCCTGTCCCCCCTGCCCCCGCCCCTCCTCAGCCCTCCGTTACCACGGCGAAGTCTAAGCAACAACCGAAGATCATCCTGAGCAGCAGGAACGAGCCAATCGGACTCAACGTGGCCGACTTCCTTCCTGTAAGTCTGAACGACCAATCAAACAAAGCCTTCACATTTGAATCATTAGTTTGATAATTGTGTGTGTGTGTGTGTGTGTCCTCAGTCCTCGCCTAATAACCGTGGCGGTGGCACTCTGAGTGACGAGGAGGCGTTGTCTCAGATCAAGAAGGGTCACGACACGATGTGCGTGATGCTGAGCAGCCGACATAAGAACCTGGAGACGGTCCGGTCCGTTTGGATCAGAGAGGACATCAAGGTGAGAGCAGCTGACTCACATTATCAGACAACTATCCAATCAGAAACTCACACACCATATTTGGGAGTTTTATCTGGTTTTCCTCAGTGAGCACTTCCTCCTCTTCACTTCCTGTGTACTTCCTCTTCACTTCCTGTGTACTTCCTCCTCACTTCCTCGTCACTTCCTGTGTACTTCCTGTGTACTTCCTGTGTACTTCCTCTTCACTTCCCCTTACTTCCTCCTCACTTCCTCTTCACTTCCTGTGTACTTCAAATCAATTCAAACTTTATTTGTACAGCCCAAAGTCACAGACACATTTATCCTCAGAGGCTTTACAGTCTGTACAGGGAGTGACACCCTCGGTTCAGTGAGGAAAAACTTCAATGTCAAGGTCAATATTTTCCGAGCTGGACGTCATTTCATAAAAGTGGTCTTTTCTGTCGCCACTAGGAGGCGCTGTGAAAATCTCCAAATATTTTTATGGAAATGTATTCTAGGCCAGACTGCCATTATATATCTGAGGTTTGGTGAAGACTGGAGTATTTTTCGAAAAGTCATAGCACGTCGAAATTTCATGACAACACGCCAAATTTCGTGGCCCCGCCCCTCTGACGCAGTAAATCTGAACCTCACGATCTTGATAACTTTTCATGGTCGAGGCCTTAAGAACACACACGCCAAGTTTCAAACAGATAGGATGAAAGCTGTAGGAGGAGTTCGTTCAAATACGACCCCTGGAAATGACACAAAAACACGAAAACGCCAACTTTGAAACAAAATGGACGCCGTATGCTTTGATATAGCCCGGGTCACGAAGAGACTTTTTTGTGCGGCTCGGTATCTTACATACTCCCTCCAAATGTACACGTGGATGAAACCGCGTCGAGGGGCTCCTCCGACAACTTAAACACAGGTGGCGCCGCAGAGCCATTTTTGTACGTCCATGTGTGAGACCCCAAAATACGTAATTTTACGCCCGACTTTGGGGGCGTAGGCAAATTTTCGTGAGTTTTCGAGTCATATAGGCCGCCGAAAATGCGATTTACTTTAAAAAAAATAAACATTCGAAAAACAATAGGGCCTCGCACACTTCCTGTGTACTTCCTCCTCACTTCCTTCCTCTTCACTTCCTGTGTACTTCCTCTTCACTTCCTGTGTACTTCCGCCTCACTTCCTGTGTACTTCCTCTTCACGTCCTGTGTACTTCCTACTCACTTCCTCTTCACTTCCCGTGTACTTCCTCTTCACGTCCTGTGTACTTCCTCCTCACTTCCTCTTCACTTCCCGTGTACTTCCTCCTCACTGCCTGTGTACTTCCTGTCTACAGAGTGCTCTGGACGCTGCCGTCTCCATGAATGACCTGTCGATCGTCGTCGACATCCTGAACATCATCAACCTGCAGCCGTGAGTCACTCACACTCACGATTCGATTGGTTATCAGCTCGTTCTGATTTCATTGATCAGCTGTTTATAGTTAGTAATAATAACAATCATTGATGGAGTAATAATAAAGTTTGATGTTTCAGGTCGTTGTGGAAGTTGGATCTGTGCACGTCGATTCTTCCTCAGATCGACAAACTGCTGCAGAGTAAATATGAGAGGTGAGCGACCAATCAGAGCCAAGGATCAGACAGACAGAGCATCTTATGACCTGCACAATAAACAACAGTGTACTGAAGGTGAGAGTGGTGTGAAGTATTGTAAAGTAATGGTGTGTGTGTGTGTCAGCTACATGCAGACCGGCTGTACGTCTCTGAAGCTGATCATGAAACATTTCTGGATGTTGATCTCCGACACGCTGAAGGCGGCGCCGTCTGTTGGAGTCGACATCACACGAGAGGAACGGTGAGTCGCAGCAGCATTGTGACATCATCATGACATCACAGATTCAAAATAGAAACTCTATTCATTTAAATCGCTAATTATAAAAGATGAAGATTTTTTTTTACATTGAAGGAACAAACTCAAACTTTATTTACATCGTCACTAAACTTTGACCTGCTGCAGCTTCCTGTAGGATGCAATCCTTTTATGGTAGTTATCGTTGTTGGAGACGTCGATGTGTTTGTGTTTGCAGACATCAGAAGTGTCGAGCGTGCTGTAAGCAGCTGAAGAATCTCAGCAACGTGGTGAAGAACAAGGCGGCACACGTCGGTCGTCATGGCAGCGCCTTCAAAGAGCTTCAGCTGCTGATGGCGCCGCTCGACGACTCGCTCTGAGAGCAAACGCAGTGACATCACACTGACATCATCACTCCAGGATCAGCTGATGTGCAGCAGGACAGACGCTCTGAAGTGTTTGAAGAGGCTTCGATCAGCCAGCTGGTCAAAGTGTTATTAAGACGTTCTTCTTCTTCTGCTCTGACGGAAACACGCCCACATGTTGTTTTAGAACCAGAGAAGAAGAACGATGTCCCCTCTGATAGGCCGACAGACTTCTGATCGCAGGCCTGTTCTGCTGAGCGAGTCGACGTCTCAACCGGTCGGATCCGGAAACGTTTGCAAGACAAACCACAAAAAGTTCAAAAGAAACGTTAAAGGAACGTTTGGCTCTTCATAGAAGTTAATACACGTCTGCTCCATCACTATGAAGCTAAGTTAGCTTAGCACAGAGACTGTAAACAGGGACCAGCGAGCCTCCATCTGGTTTCTGTTCACAGTGAAGTACATATAATACGCAGGCTAACAGTCCCCCCTGGTTCCAGTCTTTATGCTAAGCTAAGCGAACTGGCTAAAGTTTCCACGTGAAGTCAAAGTGAAGCTTTAAACTGATCGGGTGACTCACCTGGAAGAGATCTCAGGTCGTTGGTGATCAACTTTCACAATGAATGAATGAACGTAGACTGAACTCTGTTTTCTAGACGCTCACTCTGTTTTTAATGAATTCTTCTTGTTCATTTAAATAAAGTTGGATTTGTTGGAATTCGAGTCTCTTTTTGTACCAGCAGGTGGCAGCAAAACTATCTGACTTAAATAAATGATGTTGAAGTTTTTATTCTTCATATCAGGTGACTGGATGTGAACTTTTAGTCCTCGCTCATTGTTTTCTGTGTTTGGTTTTAAAATGAGATTAAATATTCATAAACACAGATAATCTGTAATTACCTGAAGATGTAAACAGAACTGTGGAAAATATACAGATAATAAAGCTGCAAGCAGCATTGGACGGGCCGTCACGTCGGAAGGCACCAGGCGGAAAACACGCGAGCCTTCGAAGCCTTCAAAACATTTCACTCAATTGAGCACACACATTGGCCAGAAATAGGACAAATGGCCAAATCTGATGGAGCGCCACGCCCGCACCGTTTCCTCAAAATTAATAATTTTGATAACTTTTACTCAGGAAGTCTATATGGACACACCAAGTTTGAAGTCAATTGGACAAAATCCCTAGGAGGAGTTTGTTCAAATATGACCCCTTCTCAACCGTCCAAAACTCCAAAAATGGTGATTTTCATTCTTAAATATCTCGCTTCCTGTTAATTTTAGCCCATTGCCCCAAGAGACTTTTTTGTAGATCTTGTCTTCATCTAAAATCGGCTGAGGTTTCATAACTGTGTATAAAACTGTGGCAGGGCTGCATCAAAGAAAAATTCAAGGGGGGCGCTATAGAGCGATTTCGCCCCGCCCCCAAATTAATTATGCAGCCGAAATTTGCAGAATACTGCTCTTAATCACCACAAGAGGTTTCACACAGCTCGGACAAAGTATATGAAAGCCCAACAGTTTTACCTGAAAATCACCCAAAAAAGTCAATAGAGTTCCATTTTTTATCGATTCGAAATTCGGCACCTTTGACTTTGACGCGCTGTCACGGCCACGCCCTCTAATGAAAAGTTGAAATTCTTTCTCAGATGTCAACACCAAGGCCTTGACAACATCTCCACCTAGTTTGAGGTGGATATGGTCAATATTTTCCGAGCTGGACGTCATTTCGTAAAAGTGGTCTTTTCGGTCGCCACCAGGAGGCGCTGTGAAAATCTCCAAATATTTTTATGGAAATGTATTCTAGGCCAGACTGCCATTATATATCTGAGGTTTGGTGAAGATTGGAGTATTTTTCGAAAAGTCATAGCACGTCGAAATTTCATGACAACACGCCAAATTTCGTGGCCCCGCCCCTCTGACGCAGTAAATCTGAACCTCACGATTTTGATAACTTTTCATGGTCGAGGCCTTAAGAACACACACGCCAAGTTTCAAACAGATCGGATGAAAGCTGTAGGAGGAGTTCGTTCAAATACGACCCCTGAAAATGACACAAAAACACGAAAACGCCAACTTTGAAACAAAATGGACGCCGTATGCTTTGATATAGCCCGGGTCACCAAGAGACTTTTTTGTGCGGCTCGGTATCTTACATACTCCCTCCAAATTTTGTACACGTGGATGAAACCGCGTCGAGGGGCTCCTCCGACAACTTAAACACAGGTGGCGCCGTAGAGCCATTTTTGTACGTCCATGTGTGAGACCCCAAAATACGTAATTTTACGCCCGACTTTGGGGGCGTAGGCAAATTTTCGTGAGTTTTCGAGTCATATAGGCCGCCGAAAATGCGATTTACTTTAAAAAAAATAAACATTCGAAAAACAATAGGGCCTCGCACACTTCCTGTGTACTTCCTCCTCACTTCCTTCCTCTTCACTTCCTGTGTACTTCCTCCTCACTTCCTTCCTCTTCACTTCCTGTGTACTTCCTCCTCACTTCCTCCCACAAAAAACCCTTTAACAGGGAAAACATTTGGAAGAAACCTCAGGAAGAGCCACAGAGACAGGAGGGATCCCTCTCATGTACAGACACGTGTACTTCTTCACTTCCTGTGTACTTCCTGTGTGCTTCCTGTTTACTTCTTCACTTCCTGTTTACTTCCTCTTCACTTCCTGTCTGCAGAGTGCTCTGGACGCCGTCTCCATGAACGACCTGTCGATCGTCGTCGACATCCTGAACATCATCAACCTCGTTCGCTCGTTCTGATTCCATTGATCAGCTGTTTTTAGTTAGTAATAACAATAATTGATGTTTCATGTCGTTGTGGAAGTTGGTTACGATTTACTTTGAAAAAAATAAACATTCGAAAAACAATAGGGCCTCGCACACTGTGCGTGCTCGGGCCCTAAAAATAGAATAAAATGGTAAAGACGATGACATGTCAGTCAGTTTCAGCTCCCTCAGAAGAATCATCTATAAATGTTGTTTTCAGTTGATGACTACATTTTCTGGGGGTTTACCCAGAATGCATCAGCTCTTCATATCAACTGAATCTGGTTTTGGATGATTCGTGAAAGATTTGTTGAAGGTCGCTCAGACATGACGTCTTTTTCTCACTTTGTGAATCTTTGTTAGATTCCACATGAAGACGTCCGTCGATGTTCAGGATCATTTTTTTTCCAATTTAATTCTTTGATAATCTGTTTAATTCACACTCACAAATAGATCATCTTGTTGATAGTACTACAGGCTCATTACAGACAGCTCTCGACTCTATTGCACCTCTGAAAAAGAAGAATATTAAACAGAGGAGGTTAGCTCCATGGTATACCCAGCAGACTCGTAACTTAAAGCAAGCACGTAATTCTGAACGCAAATGGCGTGCCACTAAACTGGAAGAATCTCGTTTAGTCTGGCAAGATAATCTTAAAACCTACAGGAAGGCTCTCCGTAATGCCAGAACAGCTTATTACTCTTCTTTAATAGAGGAAAACAAGAACAACCCCAGGTTTCTCTTCAGCACTGTAGCCAGGCTAACAGAGAACCACAGCTCTATTGACCCATCTACTCCTTTTTGTCCTTTAACGTCCACAAAAAACACATTTGAGCTGCTTTCTGTAGAAATAAAACTGCTGTATCTCTCTTGACTGAGCTAACAGTTTCCCTCTGCTTCCAATCGTTATGCTAAGCTAAGCTAATCGCATCCTGGACACAGGTGAAGTCTGTGTGTGACAGAGGTGGAGTCAGTGCGTGGTTAGCCTAGCTTAGCATAAGATTGAAAGCTCACCAGACCTCAGACTGTTGTCGTGTGATTGGCTGATTGACACGGCAGCTTCTCGTCAGTTTTTAGCGTTTATTAAAAATAATACAAAAAAACAAACTGTAGAAATCTACAGCGAGACAAAGCAAGCAGACAGCAGCTCATCGTCAGCGTTTCTAAGCATTCATGTTACTACGGCTACAGCTACAACTACTCGCTCCACCTGCGTCACGTCAAGCTCAGCACCAGGTCAACAGCTACAGGTGTGCTCGTCTGAGGTCAAAGGTCACCTGGATGTTTTTACGGAGGTGACTGGACGACAGCAGAAGCACACTGACGTCTTTGTTCAGACGGAGAACATCCACAGGAACAGAAGAGGAGCCACACACAACAATCAGGAGAACACTTCATCGTATTGCTCGCGTCTCATTGGACAGTTCAGATCAGTGGAGTACCCTGATTGGATAAAGGAGGACTGTGAGGACACAAAGATGGCCTCCATTAAAAAACTACAGAGACTGAAGATGTGATAAAAACCATCAAAGTCAGAAATCTGAAGATGAACGTGAACACGTGGCATCGTCCACCAAAAAAAATTAAAAATGAAAGCGTGTCAAACATAAATATGGAACCATATTATGCATATATTAGAAATCAACCACGTCTGAACGGTGGCTTCGAAAATCATCTCAAAGTTTAAAGTGCAACTTTACAAAGAAACAATAAAAGAAATACTGTGATTGGAAAGCATACACTGTTTTTAGGGCGCGTTTGAGGATTTCAGCTCATTCCAGACGGGCGGAGCTTCACCGGCTTCTCGTTAGAGTCTTTTTAAACGTCCACCATCGCAGCAAGAAGACAGGAAGCAGAACGTTTGGCCACGATCTCTGCCGACACGACAGACCAGCGAAGCTTCCAGACTAATCTGCTCAGTAAAGCTCCCATCAGTCTTTGCTCCTTCACCTCGCTCTGTGAGTGGCTGGGGGGGTAATAACTCCAGAGAGGGCAGGATGGAGGGGGAAATCCAGAGAGGGCAGGATGGAGGGGGCAATCCAGAGAGGGCAGGATGGAGGGGGCAATCCAGAGAGGGCAGGATGGAGGGGCACCAGCAGGGAGAAGCCTCGGGGTGTTGGCGGTCTCCGGGTCTCTCAGGCGGTCAGCTTCAGTCGTCCTGCAGAGAAAGGCCTAACCATCAGTCAGAAGTCATGTGACCCATCTCACTGTCACATGTCCACACTGCAGCCAATAAATGTGAAAACTGTTTTATCCACGGCAGCAAACACCTTCGTCACCTTCATCACCTTCGTCACCTTCATCATCCTCTGACTTCATCGAGCCGAACACCAACGCTGTCGTCACCAGCCGACTGAATTTAATATTTTTTGACTCAAAACATTTTTAGTTTTATTTCTTGAAATTCTCTTCACGTCCCGACAGCAGTCAATAAATCACATGATAATGTAGCTGCTGTTAGCTAATCTTAGCTAATCTTAGCTCGGGGGGTGGAGCTGGTGTTGTGCCAGAACAGGAGCTGGGCGAGAGCATAATGTTACATGGCGCTCTCGCGCAGGCTGGTGGAGCCGTGAAGCTGAGGAGCGGCACATGACGACGACCTGCATCATTTCTACTGGCAGAACAAACATCAGGACTGTTGCTATGGTTACCTGCAGTGTTTTCAGATTTATCAGTGTGGACATGGAGGTGACACATTCCCACAATCCTCAGCTCATCAGCAGGACACCCAGCACAGAGCAGCGGGGGGGGGCAGGAAGGAAGGGAGGCGGGGGGTCAGGATTCATCCAGACACCAACTCACTCATAACACCCGCACACTCTGAAGTCACGAGGAACAGACTCATGATGTTTGTGTCACACAGGGTTAGCCTAGCTTAGCACAAACACTGGAAGCAGAGGGAAACTGCTAGCTTAGCTCCATCAAAACAGAAGCTAGCAGAGCGCTTCCACTCTTTATGCTAAGCTAACCCAGGCTAATCTGGACACAGGTGAAACGTGACTGTGACTTCCTTGTGACTTGAACTTGTGGCTGAAAAAGAACAGGACTCGAACAGGCGACACAAACAGCACAGCCTGCTGCAGTGGGCGCTGTGGCACACGGCGAGAAGCTGCTGTGGTTGGGGGGGGGGGGGTTAGACGGGTGGAGGGGGGAGGGGCACCATGCCATGCTGAGCACTTCCATGCCAAGCTATCCACCAATCAGCATACACCCTCACCTACCTGCCCACCGTCCCCCACCAATGGGCTGGCTCTGTCTACCTGTCTGTCTGCAAACCAACCAATCAGACCACAGAGTGAGGACACAGAAGAAGGAGGAGGCGGAGGAGGAGGCGGAGGAGGACTCCTTCTTCAAATATCTGCTTTTATTTCAGTTACTGCGGCCTACATTTCCCACAATGCATTCTGTCAACCTCCAAAAACACAGGTTGCTTCCTGTGTGCGTGATTAACGTGTGTATATTTGTACCTGTGTGTGTACTGCGTGTACTGCGTGTACTGCGTGTACTTGTACCTGTGGACAGCTGGGACTGGGACCTCCTGCGGGAGCTGCTGGGGGTTCTGGAGGCGGAGGAGAGGGTGGAGCCGGCGCTGCTGGCCCGGGAGATGGGGAGAGGGACGGGGGTCACCGGGGGCGAGTCCAGCTGAGGTCAGAGGTCAAAGGTTATAAAAACATTTGTTTAATGTTCAGTTTTACATCATCGTGACATCATTAGCCCCACCCCTCACCTCGACGCTGTCGTGCGTCGGCGAGGACGACGTGGACGAGTTCTCGTGTTTCCTGGAGGACGACGTGGCGAGCTCGACGCTGCGAACGCGCTGAGCGAACTTCAGCGAGCAGACCGACTCGCTCATGTTGGAGGGCAGAGGAGACACCTGCAGACGAGAGACAGGGCACAGTGAGCGCTGAGCTCAGGTCAGACCAAACCGAACGGCGCCGCACGCCGGCTCACCTGCACCATCATCAGGGTCTTGCTGTCCCCGCTCAGAGAGTCCTGCAGCAGGTAGGTGAGGCGGGAGTTCCTGAACGGGACGTGCGAGTGTTTGCTCCGCAGCGCGTTGATGACGTCACCGAGCGCCGACAGAGACTTGTTGATGCACTGCGCCTCCCGGAGGCGGCTGCCCTCCGCACCCGACTTGGCGATCCGCTCCGAGCCGGCCAGGTCCACCAGGTTCAGCTTCCCTGCAGCCAGAACACACAGGGAACGTTTACACAACGTTTCACAGAGCGTGTGTGTGAGTGTGTGTGAGTGTGTGTACCTTGCGTGCGGCTTCCTGTGGCGCCGTTGTATCCGGACACAGTGATGATGAGCAGAGCGTGCGATCGCGAGCTGTGCTCGTTCAGGTTGGTGCACGCCGTCGCTCTGTTCACGTGACCCAGCTCGAACACCTGAGGACAGGTACGCACTGATTACACAACCATCGGACCAACAGAGACGTGCGCTCACGTCCAGCCGTCCTCACCCTGTTGATGTCCTCGGGGCTCTGCACGGTGAACTGGGTCAGTCCGGGGACGTAGAGCTGCCCGCTGCCGTCCGGGTTCATCTTGATGTCGAGCTTGTCGGTGGGATTCTCGCCCAGCAGGTCGCTGAACAACAAGCGTCCGTTAGCACGACATCGTTTTCACCCTTCATCACCATGACGACAGTTTCTACTTCGTGTCAAACATCTGCACTGATCTGACCTCATGTGGACATACCCACCACTCTAAAGCAAGCTAGCTCATGATGCTAATGTTAGCGTCAGCTGGACAGTCACATGATTCTGGAGGAGCCCAGCTGTGACATCAGCTCACCGTAGCGTCTCGTTGTAGATCTCCACCATACTGACGGTGATGGTGTAGTCCCAGTCTGGAGCTTTCTCCGTCACCTCGGAGAACAGCAGGCGGAGAGCGCGCTGGTTGATGCCGGGGTCGTCAGCCACGCCCTGAACACACACACACACACACACACACACACACACGTAAACACAGGTGTGTACAAACGTGAGCAGCTGCTCGGAGCTCGGCTCACCTCCATGGTGTAGGTTTTCCCCGAGCCGGTCTGTCCGTACGCGAAGATGCAGACGTTGAAGCCGTCGATACAGGAAGTGATCAAAGACTGGACTTCCTGAAACACCTGATGGACCAATCAGAGAGAAGAGAGACGGTTCAGTATTAAGTATTGTGAGCACTTCCTGTGGGGCTGAGCGGCGTCTCCCACCTCTTCCTGCGTGGCCTGCGGAGCGAACACTTTGTCCAGTTCAAAGGTCATGACCTTGCCCCTGTTGGAGAGGTAGAGGATGGCGTCGTCGTCCGAGTCGAAGCTCAGCATGGTTTTGGCATCAGCGGAGTCCTGCTCCTCCTGACTGACGGGCCGGACGCGGCAGAAGACACGGATGTTACCTTGGAAACAGAGACAGGAAGAGGCAGGCTTTAGTTGGACAGGAAGAGGCGGGCTTTAGTTGGACAGGAAGAGGCGGGCTTTAGTTGGACAGGAAGAGGCGTGGTGTTTGACCGACCTTTGAGGCGAACCAGCTCGTTGTGACACTTCTTCCTCAGGTTCATCTCTCGCTTGTATTTACGCAGCAGCTCCTGATTGGTGCTGCTCACCTCGCTGATCACCTGACAGATCTGAAACAGGAAGCAGAATCAGCATGTGACCTATGACCTGAAGTGCTGGTGGTGTTCTGAGCGTGCTCACTGACCTCCTGCTTGGCCTCGCTGATAGCTTTGTCCAGCATGAAGGGGAAGTCCTGCACCTGCCTCTTCAGACAGTTGTAGTCACAGGTTAGAGTCCGGAGCGCCGGCTGCAGGCTCAGCAGGTTCATACGCACTCCTGCAACAACACAAACACACTGAGTCCAAACACACACACGGCCACACACAACAGCAGGCAGGAAACAGGAAACAGCGTCTGACCCGCCAGGTTCTCGTGGACGGCCTTCATCTCGCTCTCGGCTCGGATGAAAGCCTCCTCGATCACGCGGTTCTTCTCCTCCTCCAGGTTCTGCATCTCTGCCTCCAGCTGGCCCTGAGCACGCTCCATCTCCCCTTCATAGACCAGGATCTGGAGGAGGGCGGAGGACACCATCAGGGTCACATCCTGTCTCTTTAGCCGCTAATCGGGCTGGTGCGTCTTTATTTCTCACATGAAACCTTCAAACTCATCAACCTGCAGCAGAACTGTCAGCGTCAAACTGTCGTACAGACCCTCTGAACACTTTCAGGTATTTAACAAGCAGTTATTGCTGCTGTTAGCTCATGTTAGCTCCGTTTGTTAGCTGGACTGTGAGCTCAGAGCACCGCGGGAGTGGTGAAGAAGAAGAAGAAGAAAAAGAAGAAGAAAAAGAGGTGTTCAGGCCCAGCAGGCAGCAGCTTCTATGGACATGATGGCAGAGGAGCAGAGAGTGAAGAGGACGCTGACGGAGGAAGCTAAGAAGAGAAAAGGAGAGAGTGAGCGAGCAAGAAGCCGCCGGACAAGAGTAAATCTGGGACTGACTTTTAGTGGTTGGTGAGAGCTTGGTGAAATAAAAGGCTGAAAGACAGACGCCGAGCTGGGCTGACTGCTGCTGGACTAGTCAGTGATATTAGCTGCTGCTGGGTCTGCTGCTGCTGACCTGGATGATGATTGGCTGTTAGCAAAGTTGTCGACTCGCTAGTTTCTGATCAGAAGTAATGTAATCAGAGTAAATACTCGAGTACAGCTGCACATGTTTTAGATTACTTAATATGAGATGATTTAAATAAAATGTCCGTGTTGCCTCGAGCGTCTCGAACCCGACAGACCGGATTAAAACTTCTAAACTAAAGCTAACAGGAGCTATGCTAAGCTAACTATCAGAGGGACAGGTAAATCTGACTACAGGTGTAACACAGGAGGCGGAGCCTCAAACACAGGAAGGCTGGATTCACATGGCAGGTAAACGTTTGTTTCAATAGATTTGAATCTTGAACATCACCTAGCTTAGCATGAAGACTGGAAGCAGGGGGAAACTGTTAGCATAGCTCATCAAAGAGGAGTTTAAGCCACTGGGACTCAGACAGACTAGCAGCTAGGCTAACAGTTTCCCCATTGTTCCAGTCTTAGCTTTAAGCTAAGCTAGGTTAGGCTAGGCTAGCAGCACATAGGGCACATTAAACACGTGCTGTTTTAAACGTTTTCTTCTGAACGCAGCCTTGATGGTGCTGAAGGATCCAACAGGGAGATTTCACTGGCTCATGAAGCAGACTGACTGACAGGCTCCAAAACCAGTTGAAACCAGTTTGAACCGGTTTAAACCAGTTTAAACCACCTCTTCTGATGATTCCTCCACATAAGAAATACATTACTTCATTTATAAAAAAAGAAACTAGCCTATAAACCATTTAACAGATTATTTTAAATGAATTCAGTCTTTGATGAATCATCATCAGCTGAGCATCGCTTTATCAAACTGTTTCATTTGGATTCAAATATTTTAATTTTATTTTTATAACAATAATACTTGTGTGATGATCTTTAATCATCTGTCATCAGCGTCTGACTTTTCTTGTTTCAATCCTCTGAACATGGTTAATAATAATAAAATGTGGATACGTCTTCAGTCTTTGAGTCTTTGAGTCTTTGAGGTCCTGGGTCAGAGAGGACCTGCAGACACAACTCGGGGATTTAATGAACCGTTTAACGAGTTAATGAACTAAATTATTAAATAAAAATGAATTTAGAAATGATTTTAAATTCAAACATTTCTAATCATCGTTCTGTCACTACAGAAAAAAGATTTTAACTAGTTAAGCTTTTTATTTTTAAACCAAAGTGTTTAATTTAGTCATTAATTAGAGTCTTATCATCTTTAACAGAGTCTGGTGGTTTGTTTGGCAGCTTTGGAGCCTGAACGCAGCACAGAGGGGTCGCTGTGAATCTGATGTCACAGAGGGGAGGGTGGAGGGGGCGTGGCCAACCTTGGACAACCTGCGAATCACCTCGTCGTTGCCGACGGTCTTGGACAGGAAGCTGCAGAGACGGCGTCGATCGGCGAGCAGCTGCAGCCGAAGACGAGCAGAGAAGAAGAAGAAGAGCTGCGGGCGTTAAACTGACCTGAGGTCTGTAAACACACCGTGTGACATCATCACGCTCACCTGCCTCAGTCACACCTGACCCAACGAGGTCAGAGGTCACCATGGTAACCTTTTTTAACCTCCTCTGAATCAGACTGAAGCGGCATCAACAGACTGACCAATTAGATCACTGGAAGAACACTACATGAGCCTGACCAGGACAAAATGACAGACAGGTGTACAGACAGACAGGTATACAGACAGACAGGTGTGCAGACAGACAGACAGACAGGTGTGCAGACAGACAAACAGACAGGTGTGCAGACAGACAGACAGGTGTGTAGACAGACAGGTGTGCAGACAGGTGTGCAGACAGACAGGTGAGCTGTTACCTGTGTCCTCAGCTGTCCACATGTCCTCTGGGACTCGTGCAGCTGTGTCTCGAGCTCTCTCAGCAGCGTCCTCTGCACAGACAGCTGATCCTGCAGGGCGGAGTTCTTCGTCTGCAGCTCCACCACGGCTTTCTGAGAGTCAGCTGACTCCACCTCCACCGTGTGCGTCACGTACTGACGGAGACAACAACAACGAGTCAGCTGACAGGGCGGGAAACATCTGAAGGTCACATGATGCACAGACACTGTGCAGGTGTGGTTCAGGTGTGTGATGGACCTGGACCAGGTGTGTGCTGGACCTGGATCAGGTGATCAGCGGCGTCTCCTCACCTTGACTCTAGGGGGCGTGGCCGCCTGCCTGGCGAGCTCCTCCTCGCACTCCTGCAGTCGGAGGTTGAGTGTCTGCTCGGCCTCCGCCTGCCTCCTCCTCGACTCGTCCAGCTGCCTCCGCCCGTCCTCCAGCTGCCGGGTGGAGTCGTCCAGCTGCCTCCGCAGGCTCTCCACCCTGGAGCTCTTCTCCAGCAGCTCGTGCTCCAGCTCAGCCAGCCGCCGCTCCCTCTGCCGGGCCTGGCTCTCCCAGCGGGACACCTCCCTCCGCAGGGAGTCCGCGTCCTGCAGGGCGAGGGCGGGGCTTATGTGAGGTCATTTCTACCTGAGGCTAACCTCGCCACACCTGTGTGTGTGTGTGTGTGTTACCTGGCTGTGGCTGCAGCTGCAGCTCTCTGCAGCAGCGCTGACGCTCTGAATGTCGGAGCTCCTGCATGACTTCAGCTCCTGCTTCAGACGCTGGTTCTCCACCACCAGCAGCTCCAGCTGCTTCTCCAGGTCTGTCGCCCCCTGCAGGCCAGGGCGTGCGCACACACACACACACACACACACACACACGCTTCGTAAACACTAACAGTGCTGTCTTATATTACTACACCCAGGTGTTTTTTCCCAGGGTTCCTCAGGAATGTGGTCCAGCACGGTCTCACCAGTTCAGAGCGAAGTCTCTCCACCTCCTGGGTCTGATCCAACAGCTTCTCCTCCAGCTCCTCCACCTGCAAACACAGCACGTGAGCGTCACGCTGCTCTGATGTGAAACCTGCAGACTTCTTTCACACGTCAAGCTGAGTGTCCTGCATCGCTCTGCCAGGTGAGCGTCCACGCCCTGCAGTGTTTGTTCACTCACACAAACAGCGACTGAACACCTGATCACCTGATCCACGTCACACTGGGAGCCGCCTCCCACCAGAGGGGGTGAGGAGGGGGAGACAGAGTCTGTACAGGTGTGATGCGTTTCCTGTAGACGTACCTGTGTGCGCAGCCGAGTAACGAGCTGCTCTTCTTCAGGACAGTTGAGACAATCTGACTTTTGATCACCTGGCGGCAGCACCGTCACACCTGAACACACAGACGACGACGTGATGAACACCTGAAGTCA
>CM041738.1:31082267-31122267 GCA_023373845.1 Nibea coibor | reverse complement strand
AACCAGTGAGCTGCTGCTGAGCTGATAACCTGCTGCACAACTGACCCGGAGTCAGCTAAACCTACCTACAGTCTCTGTCCAGGAGGATGAACATCAGATCTCAGAGCAGCTGAGGAGCGAGCTGCCTGTAATCTGTTAATCCACAAAGCGGATGGCCTGTTTAACCCTCGACTGTCCACAGGGACACAGGATGAGTCCTGTTTACTGCCACAGTACACTAAGTGGTTAATGAATGAGTCAAACTCTCACTGACAAACCTGCTCACACTAAAAATACCTCGAGTCCTTCCCCGTGTCTCTGCAGCCAAAGACAGAAACCATCCAGAAAATACTGAAATACTGGACTCAAAGTTAGCTCACTGTCATTGGCCGTGTTTCCACCCATTACGGTTAGTGAACATTAGGAGCGCCAATCCTCCAGTCAGAAAACCAGAGGAAGCAGCTGGACATGGTGGAGCTCCTCAGGGTTCAATCCTCGGTCCTCTTCTATTCAACATTTAGCATTATGCAGACGACACCCTTCTTTCTCGGTCACTGAGCCGGCCATTCATTCACATAGTAGATCACTCAAAAATACCTTTTCAAAACAAAAGTTCAGTATTTTAAAGCTCCAGTGAGCAAAGAGCCACGAGGAAACAGCTGATCAGTCACGTGACCTCAATGTTTAGAGCTCTAAAGTCCTGAAGACGTCATGAGACGAAAAACTTCATTTTTTAAATTTGCTGACATGAAACTTCGAGATGCATCAAAACACGTTGATGAAACACGATGAAACAGACTGAACACACTCAAAGAAAAATAACCTCTGTGTGAGGTTTCTAACTTTGATGTGTGTGAATAAATAAATATAAAAATCTATAAATGTATTTCAACATTTCTTCTGACGCTGATGCTCAATCCTTCAATATGTAAAGCTCGAGGATAAGAAGGTGTTAGAGAGCTGCTGACACACATGACGTGTGTGAAAGTGCAGATTAGAGCTTTAAAGATGGCCTCACACACACACACACACACACACACACACACAGTGTATTATTACAGTATTATTAATGTTGACAGCTGCTGACACGTTTGTCCTGCAGACTCAGGTTCAGCTTTCACGCCGCCTCTGATCACAGACATGAACAAACTGCTGATTCTGGGTCAGTGTTTGTCGACACTGGCTTCACATTTTCCTGCTGCAGTGAACGATGAACACGTGGAGTGACGACATTTTTCCATCCACACTTTCCAACCAGCAGCCAGACGAATGTTTCCTGTCTGTGAACGCAGCACGAGGCCATCTGCTGCAGTCTGACACCTTCACTGACTCTGGATCAGAACCAGGCACACAGACCTCATCATCTCTGAAGGTCACAGACAAACTTTGTTGTGCTCGCTGACACTCTGTGTGTAAACAGACGAGCTGCAGCTTCAACGTAACAAACATCATCAGAACTTCACCGACTCGTCAGAAGCTCCCGCGTCTGCATTCAGACTGAACAAGATCAGGTGAGCTTTGGCTTCACACCTGAAGACAGCTGAAGACAGCTGAATAATGTAATCAGATTACTGAATACAGATTACATTTTGCACCTTTATATTATTTTTTTCTCTTTAATCGACGAGAAACGAAAAGGTCTGACATCTCATCCTCATCGAAACTGGGTCAAATCATCTCTTCCTGTTTTCTTTCAGTCTCCATGAGTTCAGTCTAAACCCTGTCTGACCTCTCTCTCTCACACACACACACACACACACACACACACTCTTCCATCTGTCTGACACATGACCAAACGGTCACATGGTCACCTGATCAGCTGTTTAAAACACGCGGTGAGATCAGAAGCTTCAACAATCATCAAAAGTCTGATTTTAAAAAACCTGCCGATGTCACACACCTGAGTGTAGCTCCGCCCACACCTGCCAACACCGGAGAGGTCACCTGAACGTCCTCATGAAGACTGCAAAGGCTGGAATCAATGAAAATGTTTCAAAGTGTGAGGATGAAACTCCTTTGTTCATGTCCTGGACCGGTACCAGGACCTGCACGTACACCTTCACCTGTATCTGCACCTCCAGCTAAACATGTACCTAGACCAGGACCAGCAGCAGTACCTGGACCTAAACCAGACAACTGCATCTGCACGTAGACCTGGACCTGGACCAGCACCAGGTCCTGGACCGGGTCTGATATGAACCTGGTCTCCCTTTGTGGTCCAGGACTCGTTGGGTCACATCTCATTTTAACCTAATAAAAGAACAAATGAGTGACACAGACGGGACATATGGACCTGCTGATCATCACAGGAGGTCCGACAGAACCGGAGGAGAGAGAGAGCGTTACCGGACAAAAGGAGGATCAGGACGAGCGAGGGAGTCCGCAGGAAGACGGAGAAAAGACGAAGCGCCGTCCTCGGAGCGCACGGCGAGGAATCAGGTCATCAGAGGAAACACGAGTCTCTGCATCAGGTTACAGACAGACCTCCATCTGTCTCTGCTCAACATGTCTGCTCCTCTCCTCAGACCTCCACCCGTCCATCCCTCCGTCCTCCCTTTGTGTCCGTCTGTCTCGTTCTTACCTCCCTCCCTGCGGCCTCGCCGTCTGCATCATCGCCTCATCCTCCTCATCCTCCTCCTCGCTGCAGCTTCACACCGACACACAGCAGCAGATCAACGCCACCCGCCGACCCCCTCTACACACACACACACACACACACACACACCTCCTCCCTCTGTTTCCCTAGCAACAGCACAGCAGCATCACACCTCCTGCAGCCCCGCCTCCTCCTCCTCCTCCTGATGGATAAATATTTCAGCCTCAACTGAAGCGTGAGGAGCCGCTCCTCCCCCCGACTGAAATATTCAACAACCCTGAGAGTGTGTGTGTGTGTGTGTGTGTGAGTGAGTGTGTGGGTGTGTGAGTGTGGGTGTGTGAGTGTGTGTGTGTGTGAGTGTGTGTGAGTGAGTGTGCCACATGACATCATCTGAGCTGAACACACTGATGTTTGTTCTGTGAAATGTTTGAATGTTTTTAATGAATTAGTTACATAAAGTTTATAATGAATAAATTAAAGACTATAGACTATTAGACTCCTAAAGACAACTAAGACAGGTAAAGACTGCTAAATATAACTAAAGACACCTAAAGACTGCTAAAGATAACAAAACACAGGTAAAGACTGCTAAAGACTCCTAAAGACAGCTAAGACAGGTAAAGACTGCTAAAGATAACTAAAGAGAGGTAAAGACTGCTAAAGACTCCTAAAGACAGCTAAGACAGGTAAAGACTGCTAAAGATAACTAAAGAGAGGTAAAGACTGCTAAAGACTCCTAAAGACAACTAAGACAGGTAAAGACTCCTAAAGACAGCGAACGACTCATAAAGACTTCTAAAGACTCCTAAAGACTGCTAAAGACTCCTAAAGACTGCTAAAGACTCCTAAAGACAGCTAACAACTCCTAAAGACTGCTAAAGACAGGTAAAGACTCCTAAAGACAGCTAAAGACTGCTAAAGATAGCTAATTACTCCTAAAGACTGCTAAAGACTCCTAAAGATTGCTAACGACTCATAAAGACAGCTAAAGACTCCTAAGGACTGCTAAAGACAGGTAAAGACTGCTAAAGACTGCTAAAGACTTCTAAAGACAGCTAACGACTCCTAAAGACAGCTAACGACTCCTAAAGACTGCTAAAGACAGCTAAGGACAGCTAAAGACAGCTAAAGACTCCTAAAGTCAATTAAAGACTCCTAAAGACAATTAAAGACTCCTAAAGACAACTAAAGACACCTAACAACTACTAAAGACAGCTAAAGAGTCCTAAAGACCGCTAAAGACAGCTAAGACAGGCAAAGACTGCTAAAGACTCCTAAAGACCACTAACAACAGCTAAAGACTCCTAAAGACAGCTAAAGACAACTAAAGACTCCTAAAGACAGCTAAAGACTCCAAAAGACTGCTAAAGACTCCAAAAGACTGCTAAAGACTCCTAAAGACAACTAAGACAGGTAAAGACTCCTAAAGACAGCGAACGACTCCTAAAGACTGCTAAAGACAGCTAAGGACAGCTAAAGACAGCTAAAGACTCCTAAAGACAATTAAAGACTCCTAAAGACAATTAAAGACTCCTAAAGACAATTAAAGACTCCTAAAGACAACTAAAGACACCTAACAACTACTAAAGACAGCTAAAGAGTCCTAAAGACCGCTAAAAACAGCTAAGACAGGCAAAGACTGCTAAAGACTCCTAAAGACCACTAACAACAGCTAAAGACTCCTAAAGACAGCTAAAGACTCCTAAAGACAGCTAACAACTCCTAAAGACTGCTAAAGACAGGTAAAGACTCCTAAAGACAGCTAAAGACTGCTAAAGACAGCTAAAGACTCCTAAAGACAACTAAGACAGGTAAAGACTGCTAAATATAACTAAAGACAGGTAAAGACTGCTAAAGATAACAAAACACAGGTAAAGACTGCTAAAGACTCCTAAAGACAGCTAAGACAGGTAAAGACTGCTAAAGATAACTAAAGAGAGGTAAAGACTGCTAAAGACTCCTAAAGACAACTAAGACAGGTAAAGACTCCTAAAGACAGCGAACGACTCATAAAGACTTCTAAAGACTCCTAAAGACTGCTAAAGACTCCTAAAGACTGCTAAAGACTCCTAAAGACAGCTAACAACTCCTAAAGACTGCTAAAGACAGGTAAAGACTCCTAAAGACAGCTAAAGACTGCTAAAGACAGCTAATTACTCCTAAAGACTGCTAAAGACTCCTAAAGATTGCTAACGAATCATAAAGACAGCTAAAGACTCCTAAGGACTGCTAAAGACAGGTAAAGACTGCTAAAGACTGCTAAAGACTTCTAAAGACAGCTAACGACTCCTAAAGACAGCTAACGACTCCTAAAGACAGCTAAGGACAGCTAAAGACAGCTAAAGACTCCTAAAGACAATTAAAGACTCCTAAAGACAATTAAAGACTCCTAAAGACAACTAAAGACACCTAACAACTACTAAAGACAGCTAAAGAGTCCTAAAGACCGCTAAAGACAGCTAAGACAGGCAAAGACTGCTAAAGACTCCTAAAGACCACTAACAACAGCTAAAGACTCCTAAAGACAGCTAAAGACAACTAAAGACTCCTAAAGACAACTAAAGACTCCTAAAGACAACTAAAGACTCCAAAAGACTGCTAAAGACTCCTAAAGAGTGCTAAAGACTCCTAAAGAGTGCTAAAGACAGGTAAAGACTGCTAAAGACTCCTAAAGGCAGCTAACGACTCCTAAAGACTGCTAAAGACTCCTAAAGACAGCCAACAACTCCTAAAGACTGCTAAAGACTCCTAAAGACTGCTAAAGACTGCTAAAGACTCCTAAAGACTCCTAAAGACTGCTAAAGACAGCGAATGACTCCTAAAGACAACTAAAGATAGCAAATGACTCCTAATGACAACTAAAGACTACTAATGACAGCTAAAACAGGCAAAGACTGCTAAAGACTCCTGAAGACAGCGAATGACTCCTACAGACAACTAAACACTAATAAAGACAGCTAAAGACTCCTAAAGACAGCTAAAGACTCCTAAAGACAGCTAAAGACTCCTGAAGACACCTAAAGACAGCTAAAGACAGCTAACGACAGCTAACGACTCCTAAAGATAACTAAAGACAGCTAACACAAGCAAAGACTAATAAAGACAGCTAAAGACACCTAAAGACAATTAACGACTCCTAAAGATAACTAAAGACAGCTAACACAAGCAAAGACACCTAAAGACACCTAAAGACAGCTAAAGACTCCTAAAGACAATTAAAGACTCCTAAAGACAATTAAAGACTCCTAAAGACAATTAAAGACAGCTAAAGACAGCTAATGACTCCTAAAGACTCCTAAAGACAGCTAAAGACTCCTAAAGACAGCTAAAGACTAATAAAGACAGCTAAAGACTAATAAAGACAGCTAAAGACAATTAAAGACTCCTAAAGATAACTAAAGACAGCTAACACAAGCAAAGACTCCTAAAGACTCCTAAAGACAGCTAAAGACTCCTAAAGACAATTAAAGACTCCTAAAGACAATTAAAGACTCCTAAAGACAATTAAAGACTCCTAAAGATAACTAAAGACAGCTAATGACTCCTAAAGACTCCTAAAGACAGCTAAAGACTCCTAAAGACAGCTAAAGACTAATAAAGACAGCTAAAGACTAATAAAGACAGCTAAAGACAGCTAAAGACAATTAAAGACTCCTAAAGATAACTAAAGACAGCTAAAGACAGCTAATGACTCCTAAAGACTCCTAAAGACAGCTAAAGACTCCTAAAGACAGCTAAAGACTAATAAAGACAGCTAAAGACTCCTAAAGACTCCTAAAGACAATTAAAGACTCCTAAAGATAACTAAAGACAGCTAAAGACTCCTAAAGACAGCTAAAGACTCCTGAAGACAGCTAAAGACTCCTAAAGACAGCTAAAGACTCCTAAAGACTGCTAAAGACTCATAAAGACAGCTAAAGACTCATAAGGACTGCTAAAGACAGGTAAAGACTGCTAAAGACAGCTAACGACTCCTAAAGACAGCTAACGACTCCTAAAGACAGCTAACGACTCCTAAAGACTGCTAAAGACAGCTAAAGACTCCTAAAGACAATTAAAGACTCCTAAAGACAGCTAAAGACTCCTAAAGACAGCTAAGACAGGCAAAGACTGCTAAAGACTCCTAAAGATAATTTAAGATAGCTAAAGACTCCTACAGACAACTAAAGACTTCTAAAGACTGCTAAAGACTCATAAAGACCACTAACAACAGCTAAAGACTCCTAAAGACAGCTAATGACTCCTAAAGACAACTAAAGACACCTACCAACTACTAAAGACAGCTAAAGACTCCTAAAGACAACTAAAGACAGCTAAGACAGGCAAAGACTGCTAAAAACTCCTAAAGACAGCGAATGACTCCTAAAGACAACTAAAGACAGCAAATGACTCCTAATGACAACTAAAGACTACTAATGGCAGCTAAAACAGGCAAAGACTGCTAAAGACTCCTAAAGACAGCAGATGACTCCTACAGACAACTAAACACTAATAAAGACAGCTAAAGACTCCTAAAGACACCTAACAACTACTAAAGACAGCTAAAGACTCCTGAAGACACCTAAAGACAGCTAACGACAGCTAACGACAGCTAAAGACTCCTGAAGACAGCTAAAGACTCATTTTTCAATAGACCACAGACACACAGACCGTTTCCTCCAGTTGGATAACATGAACCAATCAGCAGCCTCCGTGTCACAAATTGTGAAACACAAACTGCAGTTCCTCTAACGTCCACCTGAGGCTGGTTCCAGAAGAGAGTCAGTCTCCATAAGTCCCCATGTTAGACAGCAGAAATAAACATGTTTACAGCCTGGTACAAAAAAACAGGCGTTTTGGTCTGAAGCAGATAGAAATCATCACCATCACCATCATCATCATCATCACCATCATCATCATCATCATCATCATCATCACCATCACCATCATCATCATCATCACCATCATCATCATCATCATCATCACCATCATCATCATCATCATCACCATCATCACCATCATCATCATCACCATCATCAGATATATCTGAGGTTACGTAACTCCTGCCTGACTCACAGTGACACTCAGCTGAACTCCGTACTTCACCTTCAGTCACCTGACGTCACCTGTGTCACTCTCTGCAGGTAGATGTCAGTCAACATGTCGACCGTCGTCATGACGTCACTGATGGTCGCTGCTCTCTTTAAAGTTCTGTTTGTGTTGATGGGCTCACTTTTTGATGCGCGGTTCTGGTTCTGGTTCTACATGTTCATGTGACACGGTGTGAGTTTGTGAGGACAGAACAGCTGACGGTCATCTCATCGTAAAACAACAACAGGAAGTTTAAAGTTCATCATGCCGCCACGTCTGATCACGTCCAGGCGTTTGGGTCTGATCTGAGATCGGACCATGAGTCAGAGCGACACTGCACACCGTGATGGATCAGAACATTCAGACTGCTGACAGACTGCAGATCAGCTGTCTTCACCTCTAACTGCTTCCTGTTTTGTTTAATGGATAAAGTTATTAGCTTCTACCTGACAGCTTACCTTCAAACATTCAGAGGTGCTGCAGGAAGTCAGAAACTCTGCTGACGCTAAAGACGGTCTAAGACTGGTCTGAGGCTGAAGTTAAAGACCGTCTAAGACTGGTCTGAGGCTGACGCTAAAGACGGTCTAAGACTGGTCTGAGGCTGAAGTTAAAGACGGTCTAAGACTGGTCTGAGGCTGACGCTAAAGACGGTCTAAGACTGGTCTGAGGCTGAAGTTAAAGACGGTCTAAGACTGGTCTGAGGCTGAAGTTAAAGACGGTCTAAGACTGGTCTGAGGCTGAAGTTAAAGACGGTCTAAGACTGGTCTGAGGCTGACGTTAAAGACGGTCTAAGACTGGTCTGAGGCGTCTCAGAGTCTCTGACTCATCTGTCCGTTTAATCTCGTTTCTCCTTTGGTTGTTTTTTTAATCTGTAGTCGTGGAAACTCTCCGTCCTGAACCTGATCTCCGTCTGCTCACCTGAGCTCGCTCCCTGCTGCTGGGGATGTTACGTACTGGGCCTCCTCGCCTCCTCTTCCCTTCAGCTTTCCTCGGTCCTCCTCGGCCCGTGAGGTCCCGAGTCCTGGTGGCTCCACACGCCTCGTGGATGCCTCCATCCTCCTGATGACCGTCCGAGCTCCGGCCAGACTCCACGGCCTTGTTGGTCCAGCTCTTGAAGAGGCTGTGAAGGCTCAGGATGGCCAGAGTGCACAGGACGTACATGACCCGGTCCACACAGGTCCGATGACGCCGCTCAAACTGGAGGTTCTGTGTGGATTTTGAGTTGCATCACGTTAAACAGGTGAAGTCCAGCTGGGTCCGGTCCAGGCGTCTCGTCTACATCCTCAGATCTGAACTCAGAGCAGCCGATCCAACGTTCTCCTCCGATCCAAACAGTGTGACGCTCCGTGTCTCACCTGCCTCACCTCTGTCCTGAGTCCCGCCCCCTCACAGACCACAGCACATTTCCACTGAACTCATAAAAACCTGAACCTTGTCCCGACCGTCACTGTGGACGTGACGCAGCAGCAGAAACCAGAGCCAGCAGCTTTGGTTTCTCCGTGCAACTGGAGACGACGTCTCTGAAGTCTCTCACACACTCACACACACACACACACACTCACACACACACTCACACACACACCCCGGGTCTGAGATGTCCTGCACATGAAACTTTTTCATGTTTCCAAAACAAACTGAACTAAATGAAACAAATCAGGAAACCTCTGATCCAAACCGACTGCTGTAAACTTCCTGAGGTTTCTGATCCGGACCGTCCACCGCTGAGCTCCGCGTCTCTGGTCCGGTTCGTTAACTCGTTACATCAGTTTGAGTTCTGATTGGACGAGCAGCAGGACAGACCCGTCTGAGAGAGAGAGAGAGAGGGGGGGGGGGGCTCCTCTCTCGCCCGTCCATCTGTTGTTCTGCGGGATGATGATGATGATGATGATGATGATGATGATGATGTAACCAGATGATGCATTTATGTAAAAGTTCAAATGCAGGACGTCACGTTTATGTAACAACACAGAGCATCACTGAGACCTGAACTGAGAGACAGACACCAACAACCAAGCACATTATTCACTGCTCCACATTAACACACACACACACACACACACACACACACACACAACAACACACACACACACCAACAATAACAACAACACACACACACACACACACACACACAACAACACACACACACACAACAACACACACACACAACAACACACACACACAACAACAACACACACACACACACACACACAACAACAACACACACACACACACACAACACACACACACACACACAACAACACACACACACAACAACACACACACACAACAACAACACACACACACACACAACAACAACACACACACACACACACACAACACACACACACACACACAACAACACACACACACAACAACACACACACACAACAACAACACACACACACACACACACACAACAACAACACACACACACACACACACACAACAACACACACACACACACACACACACACAACAACACACACACACACACAACAACACACACACACACACAACACAGTCCATTAATACAGAGATGCGGTACAGTAGGACTGGTTTGAGACACATCTGGAGGTTCTGAAAGGCCTGATAAAGATGTGCTGTTTGGATCAGAACCAGTTTGTGGTTCTGGAGCTGTGAAGGTGTTGAGTTGTTTGTGATGGTTCACCATACAACGACACAAAGTTAACGTATTTAAAGAAATGGGAACGTTTGATCTGGTGAATCGACCTTGTTGCTCAGTGTTCTGGAAACCCGGACCCATCCGTCCATCCTGTGTACGTGACAGACCCGGATCTTCAGTGAAAGCTGACAGCCTGAATCACAGCCAGTGAACTGTGATGAGTGGACCGGGTCAGGACCTTACTGTATATAGTGATGACCCGTCCTAAAACGTACTGTAAGACAGAGCTGGGACTGTTTCTGGAAACGGACCTGCAGGAACAAAGAGGACGTTTCCAGTCCACCGGCCACTTTCAGGGTCGTAATGAGGGGGCGGAGCCACAGCAGGAAACACGCTGTGGAGCAGGATTGCATTACTGCTGGTCACATGGTACATATGGTACCAAGAGTCCAACCACAGACTCCCATTCAGCACCCAGGAGGCCCAAGAGGTTTGACAGATCATTGAGCAGGTCCAAGGATTCAGGAGATGGTTCTGAGAGCTCGTGAGGAGGTCCAATGATGAACGATGAAGTTCAGGACAAAAAAAAGGCAGGACGGACTGGTCTGAACCGGCAGGGTCCAGTCTAACAGTGAACACAGCAACAGAACCTCTGAACCAGCGGGGTCCAGTCTAACAGTGAACACAGCAACAGAACCTCTGAACCAGCAGGGTCCAGTCTAACAGTGAACACAGCAACAGAACCTCTGAACCAGCAGGGTCCAGTCTAACAGTGAACACAGCAACAGAACCTCTGAACCAGCAGGGTCCAGTCTAACAGTGAACACAGCAACAGATTTTGGTTTGATTACTGGTTTTCTTGCCGGGTTTGGATCCTGGCTTCCCGGGCTGAGTCAGTTCAGTTAGCTACACGGCTGACCGAGCTAACCACAGTTAGCGCTTCAGTACTGATCAGTGTTTCCATCATAAAGTCTGTGAATCAGCTCGGTACTGTGACTGCTGGTATCAGTCCATCATAAAGGTTCAGTCGGTCCATGGTTGTTTGCTTCAGGTGTGCACATTGACCTGATAAAAATAAACCAATCACAGCTCACACAGCTGGTAAACACAGGCCGGGTCAGTTAATGCTCACACAGAGCTGCAGGTGTGTCACTTATCAGAGCTGATATGTTTCTGAGGAAGAGGAGGTTTGTAGGTCACCTGACCTACAGGTGTGTGTTATGAAGGGGGCGGGGTCTCGTGTGTGTGTGAGGGGCTCAGACTGGTGGACACATGTTCCCCTCTTCATTTAAAGCTGAAGCTTCAGGTGACAGGTGTGTCAATGTGTACCTGACCTGTAGTGTGTGAACACACAGCAGCATGTCAGAGCGCCGAGCGAGGGGCACACACACACACACTGCACACACACACACTGCACACACACTCTGCACACACACTCTGCACACACACTCTGCACACACACTCTGCACACACACTCTGCACACACAAGGAAGGAAGCGGAGGAGGAGGAGGAAGCGGAGGAGGAAGCGGAGGAGGAGGAGGAGGAGGAAGCAGAGGAGGAGGGGGGAGAGGAGGAGGAGGAAGAGGAGGAAGCGGAGGAGGAGGAAGAGGAGGAGGAGGAAGCGGAGGAGGAGGAAGCAGAGGAGGAGGGGGGAGAGGAGGAGGAGGAAGCGGAGGAGGAGGAAGTGGAGGAAGTGGAGGAGTAGGAAGAGAAGGAGAAGGAGGAAGCGGAGGAAGCAGAGGACGAGGAGGAGGAAGAGGAAGAGGAGGAGGAGGAAGCGGAGGAGGAGGAAGCGGAGGAGGGGGAGGAAGCAGAGGAAGCGGAGGAGGAAGAGGAGGAGGGGGAAGAGGAGGAGGAGGAAGCGGAGGAGGAGGAAGCGGAGGAAGCAGAGGAAGCGGAGGAGGAAGAGGAGGAGGAGGAAGCGGAGGAGGAGGAGGAAGCAGAGGAGGAAGCGGAGGAGGAGGAGGAAGCAGAGGAGGAGGAGGAGAGGAGGAAGCAGAAGCAGAGGCGGAGGAGGAGGAGGAGGAGGAAGCGGAGGAGGAGGAAGAGGAGGAGGAGGAGGAGGAAGAGGAGGAGGTGGAGGTGGAAGCGGAGGAGGAGGAAGAGGAGGAGGAGGAGGAAGCGGAGGAGGAGGAGGAGGAAGCAGAAGCAGAGGAGGAGGAGGAGGAGGAGGAGGAAGAAGAGAAGGAGGAGGAGGAGGAGGAGGAAGAAGAGAAGGAGGAGGAGGAGGCCTTCGTCTCCTCTTCCTGTGTCTGATTCGCTCTCAGCTGACTGCTCCAGGAAGTGTTTAGCCTAGCTTAGCACAAAGACTGGAAGCAGATGGAAAGTGTTAGCCTCCATCAGGATAACACAGACGCTGCCTGAAACACGCTAACAGAAGTTAGCATTGTGTCACACACAAACATCACATGTGCATGAATACATGAACTACGGCAGCCTCAGAGGGTCAAAACGCAAAGCGAGCTAACGTGACGTGCTTCTCCGTGCCGTGCTCGAATACAACGAGGTTACAACAGGAAGTCCCAGTGTGTCTGAGACGTCGGAGGATTCACAGCTCACACTCTGATTCACGTGCTTCACATCCGACTGATCTCAGGCCAAAGTAATTCTCCAACTTCCTGTCAGGACGGAAAACATCTGACAGCACTGAGGAACACGTATGATGCGTTCACAGTCTTCAGCCAATCAGATCTGCTCCAGTCAGGAAACAGACATGCAGCAGCTCAGATCAGCTCAAAGCAGCTTCATGTCGTCGGCTCGTGGTCCAGATGTTTCCAGTGTCAGTGAGCGTCCACAACTTTTTGATGATGATGGAGCCTGCAGGTGTATGTGTATGCTGAGTGTGTGTGTGTGTGTGTGTGAGTGTGTGTCTCAGCTCGTCTGAGAGCGTCACAGCAGAGCAGACACCCTGCAGCATCATGGGAAATCTGGCTCAACAGCTCCACCTGCTGGACTGACTGTGTGTGTGTGTGTGTGCTGCCGTCTGGTTTTAATCTGACATGTTACATAACACACACTGTAACACGCCCAACATGCCCAACGTCACACTGACTCACACACATTCAAACACACACCACAGAACACAATACAACAACTGTCAGTGAACGTCCCGTCATGGTGAGTTCAATGTCTCTGATGAAGGTTTGACATCATCATCGTAAAAACACCACACCCCCAACACACACACACACACACACACACTCCTGTAGTGTGACAGTTGAAAGCCGGGGTGTCGTTCACGACTGACGAGAAAATCCAGAAAACAAACTGCATTCATCAGGACGACAGAAAAACCAAGAAAAACCAGAAACTCATCATGACGTCAACATGTGGGAGTCAAACCAAACCGCAACACACGACACTCACACACTCGCCATGTTTGTACGTAATTAAGTAATTACTAAAGATCAATCAGACTAATCACAAAGTGATCCCTCAAACCTGTTAGCATGTAAACTGTTTGTGAGCTGAGGAGTTAGCTCTGTTAGCTCTGCTAGCTCTGTTAGCTCCATTAGCTCTGTTAGCTCTGCTAGTTCCATTAGCTCTGTTAGCTCTGCTAGTTCCATTAGCTCTGTTAGCTCTGCTAGTTCCATTAGCTCTGTTAGCTCTGTTAGCTCCATGATTACATCCTGCCGCGAGCTCTCAGCTCTCTTATGTCCACGCGACATTTTGAACAGCTCTTCAACCAAAGACATGGAAACACACATCAGTGTGTCATGCTAATGTAAATACAGCGACGGCGGGCTCCACCCAAACCCAACTGTCACGCCGCTACACCACCATCACCCAACACAGCTCTGTCAGCTACACCGACCCTCCACCCAAAACCAGCTGTCAACATTCTAATGTCCAGTGCTGCGTTTAATGTTCAGTGCTCCTTATAAAATGTTAGCATGCTAACACACTAAACTAACAGCATCATAAAGCTGCTAAACATTAGCATGTTAGCAGGCTGTTTGCTTAAAGCAGTCCAGGTGTGTTTAACGTGGGCCGAGCACGTCTCACTGCTCATCAGCAGCCGGTCAGTCACATGCTGGTTTAAGAGCTAATTAGGCCTCGTGTGCTCTGATTAATTTGGCATGCAGTGAACACAGCGGCCATTTTGTCTGGATGCAAACTGCTGACCTCTGACCCTGGTGTCAGACCCGTCCCTGCACGCTGCCGCTCTGCATCACAGCTCTCTGATCCAGACTTCTCGGATCATCTCGATCCTTCATGCTCAACAATCTGAAACTTTTCTCACGACTTGACGCACAGTCAGCGTCGTCGTCTCTGAGACTCGAGAGCTGAATCTGATTATGAAGCAGTAAATCACATTTCCTCGGATAAGACTGAACCTCGTGCTGCACGCTGCGCTCATCACGTCCACGCCTGAAAACAACCTGACATACATTAGCAGCAGTATCAGCAACCCTGAAGTCAGCAGACAGTGAATGCAGCGCTGGTGTTTGTGACAGAGAGCATGAGGACCAGCTGAACGTCAGACAGACCGTGAACGCATCGCACGCTGTGGGTCGTCGTATGAGACTCTGTGGAGTGTTTGCTGTGGACAGACTGCTCGTACACACAGCAGCTTATCAGACGCGCAGACTGGGAGGAAGTGTGTGTGTGTGGGGGAAGTCTGGAATGCAGCACGAGACTGGACGACCTGCTAGCTTAACAACTAGCTTAGCGGCTCCTGGTTTGTTACTGACAGAGGTGTCATCAGTCTCTGAACACATGATGAGTGTTAGACTGCATGTTCACACACACTCTGCTGTCTGATGTTCGGCTGCTGAACACGCACCGGATCAACACGCTGACAGCAGGCTGACCAGTCAACATGTAAACATGTAGTCCTGAAATGTGTCACAGCTTCCTGGTTTACGGCCCACTGCACATGCTCAGTAGTGTTTACTTTACCTGAAACCTTTAGGACTGAAATCAGTCTTAGACTTAAAGACAGTTTGTCAACAGCAGTTGTTATGTTTCTCCAACCTGAAGTGTTCGGTGCCGTCGAGTAACATCGTCACATTAAAACGAGGCCAAGACTCAGAGACTCAGAGACTGAGACTGAGACTGAGACTCCGTCACACACTGAAGGTTATGTTAATATATGAACAGACTGTTTGACGTAAACACAGGAAGTCTGCCAGCAGTTTAATTTAGCCTGTTAGCCTGTTAGCTTGTCGGATGATTACTTCCTGTTTAGTGTCGACAGTCAAGACTTTCAAAATAAAAGTGAAAATCACTGAATAAGTGTCTGTGAATGTGAGTTCATACTGATGGAGGTAAACACGCTACATGATGCTAACACTCATATTAGCATTGTAGCTTCTTCTATTTAGCCTAGCCTAGCCTAGCCTAGCATGACAGTGGTCTACAGGGTGCTGGGTCTCAAACTGTGGCCCGTGTCCCTCTGGTGATTCATTAATGTCTGAAATGACTTTTAAAACTTGTACTATGAAGAAATCCTACATGTTAAAGTGAAGATAAGTTTTCCTGTGAAACTTTAGTGAGCCACACACATGTAGAGTGCACACACACACACACACACACACACACACACACACACACAATTTAAAGTTAAATCGTGACGTTCAGTAACGTAGAAATGACTCCGGCGACATGAACAGCGTCAGGAAGTGTCAAACTCTAAAACGTGAAAATGTGTGAGTGACAAACTTCACTGAGACTTTAAGACTTCGCGTGTGTGTGTGTGTGTGTGTGCTGTAAAACATCTCCTGTTCCTGTGTGTGCGTCCTCGCTGTGACGTGGCTGCTCAAAGAAACAAAAAAAAAAAAAAAACAGGTTTATTTATAGAGAATGTTGAGCTGAGCGGTCAGACACACCCTGCAGACGACCAAACACACTGATGTTACAGTCATCACAGCACTGATTCAACCCACAACACACACACACGCACACACACACACACACAGGAAACCAGGGAGTGTGTCCCAAATGTCCTCACATGGACAGGAAGACGAAGCGTGCAGCGTGTTGTTAGAACCAGGACTGAGTTTTCCTAACCAGGCGTGTAATTAGTGACGTCCATGTGTTCAACATCTGCTGGAAACACTGACAGCTGCTGCACAACCAAAACAAGGAGCTAAAAGAGGCTGAAAAACTCAAACTGATCTGCAGACAGAAACACACAGAGCAGATGATGAGAAGTAAACGGACTGCTTCACGTTAACATGAATCATCCATCAGCTGTGAAGGTGTAAAGATGCGCAGTAGAAGTACACAGCAGCAGATGATGGAAGTACTCAGGTCAAGTACCTCAGAGTAGTACAGTTACTTCCAGCGTCTGCTCGTGTGTACGACAGCCCGGAACCACGGCTCCAAACAGGAAGTCAAGAAGAGAACCTCTGACACCACGTGAGTTCTGGTTCATGGACCGGTTCTGTTCAGGGTTCAACAACAGTCGACACTGACAAGTCACCTGTGACGACACCCACCTGTCAATCAAAGCGTCCACGCTCTGAGTCCTGCATAACCTTAAGCCTTAATATAATGTGAACAGGTGAGTTGTATATAAATTCACCCTCAGTACAGTTGTCATGAACGGGGAAATTAGCTACAGAGACCAAAACTGTTTTTGTACCAGGCTGTAAACATGTTTATTTCTGCTGTCTAACATGGGGACTTATGGAGACTGACTCACTCCTGCAGCCAGCCTCAAGTGGACGTTAGAGGAACTGCAGTTTGTGTCAGGTCAGAGAAACTCTGATGAGAATAAAGTTATCAAATAAATGTAGTGAGGTGAAAGTACACACACACACACACACACACACACACACAGTATATATACATATATAGTAAAGTATCTGAGTAGATGTACGTAGTTATTTTCTAAGTCTGTTGTACTGTTACCATGTTTGTAACTTCGGCACACACACACACACACACACACACACACACGTGTGTGTGTGTGTGTGTGTGTGTGTGTTGGTGGACCAGGTGAGCTCACACACACACACAGGTGAGCTCACACACACACACACACGTGTGTGTGTGTGTGTGTGTGTGTGTGTTGGTGGACCAGGTGAGCTCGTGGCTCTTTTGTTTAAAAAATGAAAAGCTCTTTGAATGTGTGGAAACTGCTGGACTGCAGCATGAAAAGAGACACACACACACACACACACACACACACACACAAACAGAGACACACACACACACACACATACAGTCAAAGTGAATCAGATATGCAGTGTTTGACACTTTTAACTGTTGGTTCATTTAAAGGACACACACACACACACACACACACACCAAACTTTTCCTCACCTCTGGTCCGAAGCAGCGCCTCCTCTCCCTGCTCCTCTCCCTGCTCCTCTCCCTGCTCCTCTCCCTGCTCCTCTTTTCTCGGTCTCCTCGCGGTAAACTCGTCCAGGCTGGCTCGGTGTGGACAGTCCCGGTGTCACGGCGTGTCTCGGCGGTAGCTGTGCCGGTATTCGGTGTTTTTCCGGGCGGTGGAGGATCCGTGTGTCGCCGCCGCGAAAAATCAAGACTGCTGGCTGTCTGTGCTGCTGCCTTCACGGACTGTCGGACATGTGAGTGTGCTCTGTGGGGTTAGCGCGCATGAGCGGGGGAAGGGTGAAGGCGGGACAGAGTCAGACCACATGAAGACACACGAAGAGACATGAAGACACACAAAGGCACATGAAGACACACAAAGGCACATGAAGACACACGAAGAGACATGAAGACACACAAAGGCACATGAAGACACACAAAGAGACATGAAGACACACGAAGACACATGAAGACACACGAAGAGACATGAAGACACACAAAGGCACATGAAGACACACGAAGACACACGAAGAGACATGAAGACACACAAAGGCACATGAAGACACACGAAGACACATGAAGACACACGAAGAGACATGAAGACACACGAAGAGACATGAAGACACACAAAGGCACATGAAGACACACGAAGACACACAGACACATGAAGACACACGAAGACACACGAAGAGACATGAAGACACACAAAGAGACATGAAGACACACGAAGAGACATGAAGACACACAAAGGCACATGAAGACACACAAAGAGACATGAAGACACACGAAGAGACATGAAGACACACAAAGGCACATGAAGACACACGAAGACACATGAAGACACACGAAGAGACATGAAGACACACAAAGGCACATGAAGACACACGAAGACACACGAAGAGACATGAAGACACACAGGCACATGAAGACACACGAAGACACATGAAGACACACGAAGAGACATGAAGACACACGAAGAGACATGAAGACACACAAAGGCACATGAAGACACACGAAGACACACAGACACATGAAGACACACGAAGACACACGAAGAGACATGAAGACACACAAAGAGACATGAAGACACACGAAGAGACATGAAGACACACGAAGAGACATGAAGACACACAAAGGCACATGAAGACACACAAAGAGACATGAAGACACACGAAGAGACATGAAGACACACAAAGGCACATGAAGACACACGAAGACACATGAAGACACACGAAGAGACATGAAGACACACAAAGGCACATGAAGACACACGAAGACACACGAAGAGACATGAAGACACACAAAGGCACATGAAGACACACGAAGACACATGAAGACACACGAAGAGACATGAAGACACACGAAGAGACATGAAGACACACAAAGGCACATGAAGACACACGAAGACACACAGACACATGAAGACACATGAAGACACACGAAGAGACATGAAGACACACAAAGAGACATGAAGACACACGAAGAGACATGAAGACACACAAAGGCACATGAAGACACACAAAGAGACATGAAGACACACGAAGAGACATGAAGACACACAAAGGCACATGAAGACACACGAAGACACATGAAGACACACGAAGAGACATGAAGACACACAAAGGCACATGAAGACACACGAAGACACACGAAGAGACATGAAGACACACAAAGGCACATGAAGACACACGAAGACACATGAAGACACACGAAGAGACATGAAGACACACGAAGGCACATGAAGACACACGAAGACACACAGACACATGAAGACACACGAAGACACACGAAGAGACATGAAGACACACAAAGAGACATGAAGACACACGAAGAGACATGAAGACACACGAAGGCACATGAAGACACACAAAGACACACAGACACATGAAGACACACGAAGACACACGAAGAGACATGAAGACACACAAAGAGACATGAAGACACACGAAGAGACATGAAGACACACAAAGGCACATGAAGACACACAAAGAGACATGAAGACACACGAAGAGACATGAAGACACACAAAGGCACATGAAGACACACAAAGACACATGAAGACACATGAAGACACACGAAGAGACATGAAGACCCACGAAGACACATGAAGACACACAAAGAGACATGAAGATACACAAAGACACATGAAGACACACGAAGACACATGAAGACACACGAAGGGACTTGAAGACACACGAAGACACATGAAGACACACAAAGAGACATGAAGATACACAAAGACACATGAAGACACACAAAGAGACATGAAGACACACAAAGAGACATGAAGACACACAAAGAGACATGAAGATACACAAAGACACATGAAGACACATGAAGACACATGAAGACACACGAAGACACATGAAGACACACGAAGGGACTTGAAGACACACAAAGACACATGAAGACACACAAAGAGACATGAAGATACACAAAGACACATGAAGACACACAAAGAGACATGAAGACACACAAAGACACATGAAGACACACAAAGAGACATGAAGATACACAAAGACACATGAAGACACACAAAGAGACATGAAGACACATGAAGACATACAAAGACACACAAAGACACATGAAGACACACGAAGAGACATGAAGACACACAAAGACACATGAAGACACACGAAGAGACATGAAGACACACGAAGACACATGAAGACACACGAAGGGACTTGAAGACACACAAAGACACATGAAGACACACAAAGAGACATGAAGATACACAAAGACACATGAAGACACACAAAGACACATGAAGACACACGAAGAGACATGAAGACACACAAAGACACATGAAGACACATGAAGAGACATGAAGACACACAAAGAGACATGAAGACACACAAAGACACATGAAGAGACATGAAGACACACAAAGACACACGAAGACACATGAAGACACATGAAGACACACAAAGACACATGAAGACACACAAAGAGACATTCAAAGGAGGGAACAGTCCACATCTTCCCATGAATGTACAAAAAGTAAAAGTACTCATTATGCAGAGCAATATACACAAATGATACTCTGACTATAATATACTATATATATATACTACTCTATACTATAATTTTATTGATGCAATAATATTTTACTTATGGCATAGTCTCTGTGACGTCCACACAAACTTTCTAAAACCTGGACGTAGTCTCTGTGACGTCCCCGCAGACTGTCTAAAACCTGGACGTAGTCTCTGTGACGTCCACACAAACTTTCTAAAACCTGGACGTAGTCTCTGTGACTCACAGACTGTCTAAAACCTGGACGTAGTCTCTGTGATGTCCCCGCAGACTGTCTAAAACCTGGACGTAGTCTCTGTGACGTCCCCGCAGACTGTCTAAAACCTGGACGTAGTCTCTGTGACTCCACACAGACTGTCTAAAACCTGGACGTAGTCTCTGTGACGTCCCCGCAGACTGTCTAAAACCTGGACGTAGTCTCTGTGACTCACAGACTGTCTAAAACCTGGACGTAGTCTCTGTGACTCCACACAGACTGTCTAAAACCTGGACGTAGTCTCTGTGACTCACAGACTGTCTAAAACCTGGACGTAGTCTCTGTGACTCCACACAGACTGTCTAAAACCTGGACGTAGTCTCTGTGACTCACAGATTGTCTAAAACCTGGACGTAGTCTCTGTGACTCCACACAGACTATCTAAAACCTGTTCTCCCTGCCCGTCAGGATGAATCACATGGACTGTGTGTATGAAATGTTTCCAGCATGTAAATCTGTTTTTTTGTTTGTTTGTTTGTGTGAGATTAGACACATCAGATTAGGGACGTCTGCCTCCTACTGGAGCTTTAAAAAACTACATGAGTGCAGACTAACTTCATCTGCAGTGACTGGTGAATCTGCTTCATGTTGAGCAGCAGATTTCTTCTTCTGCTCTCAGTAATGTGTGTGTGAAGCTTCCGCTCTGCATTGTTTCTCTTTTCCCGCCTTTTCTTGTTTTCTGTGTTTCGTCTCTGACCGACACAATGAGCAGAGCTTCCTCTGCTTCCTGAAGCTCCACAAACCTGCAGCTGCCTCTGACCACCGGGCTCAGCGCACAGCGCCCTCTAGCAGCAGAGTACACATACTTCATGTGGATGAGATTTCATGAACACAGTGACCATGACAGTGAAGATTATTAGATATGTTTCTATGACGACAAACATGTTTTAGAGTTTATGATGGACAGTGAAGTAAACTGCTGACAGCTGGAGCTGCTGTTAGCTCATGTTAGCTCAGTCTGTTAGCTCATGTTAGGTCATGTTAGCTCAGTCTGTTAGCTGCTGTTAGCTCAGAGCACCGGGGGAGTCTTAGTGTTTGTACCACAGGCGTTTTGGACCAGTGGGAAGAAGAAGAAGAAGAAGAAGAAGAAGAAGAAGAAGAAGAAGAAGAAGAAGAGGTGTTCAGGCCCAGCAGTCAGCAGCCTCTATGGACATAATGGCAGAGGAGCAGAGAGTGAAGAGGATGCTGACTCTAACAACAGCTCATTTCCATGAAGCGTCCCAGCGGCAGTGAACCAGCACTCCTCTGGATTCTGTCCTCTGACCTGAACCTGAAACACACTGATGACCTGGAAACCAGCTGAGTGAAATCATTAGAAGTCATTAGAGCTCAGTTTGTGTCAGAGCGACTTATTGAGCGCTCGTCTGTGGAAACAGGAAACAAAGAACCGACCAATCACAGCTGGAGGGAGCAGAGACACACTGTCCAGTTACATCACCACAAACTGCAGCCGACCACCAACACACACACACACACACACACACACACACACAAATGTGTCTCACATGCATCATCAATGAGATAGAATTAGCATGCTAACCAGCTAGCATCAGCATTTTTATACTGACGTCACAGAACAAAACAAGTCTGTTGGATTCAGATAAAACCAGAACGTCTTCCAGCCTCCACGTCCTTTATTTCTCTTTCTTTACACTCGTTTACACTCGTTTGGTCGTTCACATCAGTCTAATTAAAGAAAAAAAAACTCAGAAATATCACAGAAGAAGAGAAAATGAAAATGTTTACATTATTTTTTATCCCCAAATGAAAACATAAATCCACCACAGAAGAAGAAACAGACACCAGGACAGAAGACCAGAATGCACCGAGGCCACCTGAACCCTCCACATCTGCCCTCTGCAGGTCGCTGAAAGGCATTCTGGGAAACAGAGTCTGTCCTGTCATCATCATCACTCCGTCTTCTTCTTCTCCTCCACGATCAGCACCTCCTCTCCCGCCTCTCGTGATGTCATCCTGATGACCATGGAGCTGTCGGCGCCGTGAGGGGGGGCCACATCCTGAGGGGGAGGAGAGGTGAAAATATGGCGTTCAGTTGACATTTTCTCATTTCCTCCTTCCTTCCCTGCTTCCTTCCCCTTCCACCTTTCCTCCTCTCTTTCTTTCATTCTGCCCTTCAAAATAAAACTTCCTCCACATTATTTTAAATGTTTGTTCAAATCTCAAACGTGTTGGTATGTTGGCGCCCCCGTGTGGTCTCACCTCGGTGCCGTCTGACGGTCTGTAGCTCTCCCTCAGTTTGGTGAAGGCTCCTTCGATCCCCGCCTGCTCCGCCACCTTCAGAGCCGCCTTGAACATTTTGGGCGTGTCCGGTCTGGCTGGGATGACCACCACCTCTTTACCTCCACCCTTCTCATCCGGCTTCTTGTCCTTCGTCAACATCGTCCTGCACAAACACAATAATGGGTCACAGAGACAAAGACGGGTCACAGAGACGCCTGGTGGCTCAAACAAACCACCTGTGACCACACCCACCTGTCGATCAAAGCGTCTACGCTCTTAATCCTGCATAACTTTAATAGGATCTGAAGTTTACTTCTGTTGTGAGGTTGGACATTTGAACATGGGGACCTATGGACACTGACAGTCTGTGGGGCGCTCTGTCTTACTTGGACATTTGAACATGGGGACCTATGGACACTGACAGTCTGTGGGGGGCTCTGTCTTACTTGGACATTTGAACATGGGGACCTATGGACACTGACAGTCTGTGGGGGGCTCTGTCTTACTTGGCCTTCTTGCGGAGCAGCTTCTGGGACTCCGGGTAGTGCACGAGGATCTCCGCCAGGTCCTTCTTATCCAGGATGAAGAGGTTAGCGAAGCCGTGCGCCTTCACGTTAGCTGTACGTCGGTTTCCTCCTCCACCTGCCAGCAAACTGACCAATCACAGAAGAGAGAGAGCGTTGCACTCATTAGCATACTGGATGTCAATAACTAGTATGAACTAGTATGAATGGACTAGTATGCAGTGTTTGATGCTAACTCTCTGTGTTTTGTCTCATTAATATTAATGAGCTGTAATTAGAAATACTTTACATGACACAGACTTTAAGTGGAATTGTTCATCCTCTAAATAAAAACATGTTGCAGACCGACGTGATGACAACATGTAAACAACATGTTGACTCCCCCGAGGCTGCCTTTTAATTGGTTGATTGGATGACAGGAAGCAGCTCTGACCTGATCTCCCCGAACACGGAGCCGGCTCTGATGGTGACGAACACCGTCTGCAGGTCAGGACCGCCCACCACCTGAACCTCCCCCTGCTTGATGATGTACATCTCTCTGCCAATCTCCCCCTACAACACACACACACACACACAGGTCAGGTCAACACACACACACACACACACACAGCTCTTTAACAGGTGTGTGTTCACCTTCTTGCAGACGAAGTCTCCGGGCAGGTACACGACAGATTTGAGCCTCGTCAACATGTCAAACACCATCTGTCTGTCACAGCCCTGAGAGACAGACAGGCAGGCAGACAGGCAGGCAGACAGACAGGCACATGGTCAGTGAAGCTTCAGAATAATGGACGTTCGTTAACTCAGGTAATTCTCGTGTTCTGGCGTTTTTTCGGCGTCCTGACCTGAAACAGGGCGACTTTACTGACGATGGCGTAGTTGACGTCCACGGCAATGTCCAGCCTCATCTTAGCAGGCAGCTGTATGAGCAGCTCCTGTTCGTCTGAAAAGTATCTGATTACATTTACTCAGCTACTTCACGAGTTTCACAGAACGCTCTCTGTTTTGAAACATCAGATTTTATTTCATATAAATTAGTAACTTCACCAGTTTTCAGAAATGAATCATTTTCACTGTCGACTAACGTTAAGATCTGAACGAGTTGTTTGTTGTGGATCTTTAACACGCGTCTCTATTTAAATTTAAACGGTGACTCCACTTCATCTGACTTTATTTAAAACGCTGAATGATACTGGAAATATTTTTCATCCCTTGACATAATAAACTCATCATCAGCTGTCAAACTTCATCCAGGTTTTAAACAATGAGCTTTTATTCTGTTATTATCAGTCAGACTAAATGTTTTTATTGATATTTAGCCACATGCTACGCTCCTGCAGCTTACCCAGCATGCCTTGGCTCTTCCAGGTGTAGTCATACCAGGTCTTGATCCGGTTCTGGACCTCTCTGGGGATGTTGTAGGAGTTCATGTACTTGACGGTGCTGTCCATGCAGGCCCGGTAGTAGTTCTCACCGGCTGTCGCAGCTCCGACCACGTCTCTCATCTGAGACACAAAAACACCAGAACCAGAGCAGACGGGCTCGGGTCAGTCAGAACTGACTGGACAGATACCAACCAGTTGTATTTGTTTCCTGTCAGCACTTTGTTTCTGAAGTGTTCTTTGTAAATAAAGTTATTAATAATAATTTATTACAGTTAATTGATTATAATGTTAACTGACCTGACCAATCATGATAGAGAAAGCAAAGACACCAACAAAGTAGTTGATGAGCTGGAAGCAGATCTCAAAGACGGTGGTGGGGTCCGGCAGTCCTCCGATGGTGATCAGTGTCTTCACGGCAAAGTAGTAACAGCGGATGTAACTGAAGAAGGAAAACATTCAACACCCGTATGTTAGCGGCGTCCACATCAGAAACTCGTCCAGAGAGCGATGGTGGGTTCTTACGCGAAGCCTTTTCCGTTGTAGACCCACTTGGTGGATCCCAGTCCTTCGTAGTCTGAGCCCCAGTAGAAGAGACAGGCGTTGATGTGCAGAGAGTACAGGAGGTAGGTGGAGGTTCGGATCACCCTGACACACGTCAGCAAGACAAAGGTCCAACATTAAAACAAACCAATGACTAAAATAATCACGTGATCATTTTCTTTTTCTTTTTCTGCAGGTATGCAGACGACACACAGTTGTATGTTGCTGTGGTTGATGCTTCAAAAGTCCACCTGAATAAAACTGAAAAAGACTCTCAGTCTCACCTGTAGATGTACGCTTTCTTCATCACAGCTTCCATTCTGTCGTTGAACTCAAAGAAAGCCATGTACTGAGAGGGAAAAGAGTCAGTCAGTGCATCTGCACGAATGATACAGGACATGAGCTGTGCTTCTGAAAGTCACTCTGACCTTGAACAGACGAGGAAACCTCAGCAGAGAGTTCACTCCAGTGAAATAGTAGAAAACCTCCATCGGAAACAAACTCATGACGTCCATCTGTCAACACACACGAACGCAGAAACTTCATGATGAATTCAAAGTTGGACTGAAGTAAAAAGAGAGCTTCCTGTGTTATGTCATGAATGTCCAACAGCCTCCTGCTTTATGAATGAAGTTATTATTGTATGTATCTTGTGGTGAGCGTTCAGACGCGTCTGTCTTGCTGGGTTGAGTGTCTTACCTTAAACCTCTCAGTGCTCATGTAGTTTTCTCTCATGTCTTTTTTGTCACACTGAAATAAAAAATGTTTCGGTTTAGTCGTTTGTCCTGAACTCAAATCAAAACCAAAACGATTTTTAAATGTTTACTGACCACAATGTCTCCTCCACGGACGAACTGCAGTCTGGGCTGGAAGACGAGGATGTCGGTGATGTAGATGAGGTCGCAGGTGTAGTCGATCAGCAGCCACACGTGGATGTTTTCAGGGGTTTGGTAAGGAAACGCCCAGCGGACGGGAATCAACCACATGTTCCAGTTCCACGCCGCCACAACAATGAAGAGCCAGATGACGTAGATCAGGTCTGTGGAGGTCAGATCAGGTCAACAAACACACAAAGGAAAGTTTTACTTAGCACATGTCAAACAAAGGTCTCTGCTCACCGGTGAACGGATCGATGCTGGAGGGGAAGCGGTACTCCACGATGGGTCGAAGCCAGTCGGGAACTTTGGGTAGTTTGGGAAGTTTGAGAAATTTAGACAGTCTGGGAATCTTTACAGGCCGCCCCAAAATTGTAAAGGGGAGCTCCAGGTCCTTCTCTTCTTCCTCTTCTTCTTTGGCTGCAGGAGCTTCGTCCTTCTTCTCATCTCCTGGTGGAGGTGGAGGAGGAGGTGCAGGTGGAGCTTTGCTTGGGGCTGCAAAGATCAGACAGAATCTATGTGAGCATGTTGGACTGTTTCTACAATGTCAGGCTGAATCTCAACTCCAGGTTCTTCAGTTCTTGAATGAAGGGACCTCGAGGACTTCTCATCATGTTGTTTGTTGAGCTGCAGCAGACGTCAGGACTTTGGGCTGAGATCGTCGTACTTGTGCAACATGTTCTGCTTTTGCTGCAGCTGGAGCAGCTCTCACTTCAGAATATCCGCCAAAAGAACTGAGTCTAAGACAATATTATCTCCTCCTAAAGCTATTTGCTGTGCGAATGTAGAATGTGTGATAGTCAGTACATACATGCTGATGGACTTTCTTCCTCAGAGTCATCTGGGTCCACCAGCCGCTCTTTTCGTAGCTCTGTGCGACCTTTAAACAGCCCGACGAGCTGGTTCAGCCGGTCCTGGATCACCACGCTGCCGACACTGGCAGCCGACAGAGGACGCGTACTGATGGACGACAAAACAGGACAGAAAACATGAAGGACGGAGGTGACAGAGGCGGAGGACAAAGTGTGTTTGGGCGTGGTGTCTCTCACTCATCGTCTGCCGTCAGAAAGTCGCCCTGATTGGATTTCAGATCAGCCCTCGACAGCTCAGCATCGTCCTCATCTGCAGACAGATCACCTGTAGGACTGACGGAGACACAGGAGGACGACGACGTCCACAGTGACTAACCAATATCTAGATGACTAGTCAGGCACAATATTCAGTACAATACTTGAGTAAATGTACTTAGTTACTGAAGTGACAATGAAAACAGAGATGTGAGTAACAGATTCAGTGAAGCAGTGTTTGTTATCTGTACCTGAGAATTTGGGGGAGTTTCAGGCCCACATCCTCCACCTTCAGAGCCGGACCTCCACCCAAACCTTTACCACCACTCCCTGAGAAACAGGACAGAAACAGACTGTTGGATGGCAGGTAACAAAGCTGACGACAGGTAACAAAGCTGACGACAGGTAACAAAGCTGACGACAGGTAACAAATCAGGCGACAGGTAACAAAGCTGACGACAGGTAACAAAGCTGACGACAGGTAACAAAGCTGACGACAGGTAACAAAGCTGACGACAGGTAACAAATCAGGCGACAGGTAACAAAGCTGACTACAGGTAACAAAGCTGACGACAGGTAACAAAGCTGACGACAGGTAACAAATCAGGCGACAGGTAACAAAGCTGACGACAGGTAACAAAGCTGACTACAGGTAACAAAGCTGACGACAGGTAACAAAGCTGACGACAGGTAACAAATCAGGCGACAGGTAACAAAGCTGACTACAGGTAACAAAGCTGACGACAGGTAACAAATCAGGCGACAGGTAACAAAGCTGACTACAGGTAACAAAGCTGACGACAGGTAACATATTTCATGCTCTGTTCAGTCTGTAGCTACAAATATCAGAAGATCGCTGCTGTATATTTGTCGATGTGTTGCAGTAGTTTATAAACTAAAGAAGTTCCAGTGCCTGATGAAGACCAGGACATGTGACTGAAAGCTCTGAAAACCCAGTGAGTATTATTTAGTCCCCAAATTCAACAACGAATATGTTCAGTTCATGAATTCATGCAGCAGCTGTTATTCAGGTCAATCTTCATTAGCTTAGCTTAGTTTGAAGGTGCATTAATAGATCAATTAACATTACACTGATTAATAAAGAATCAATAATTTGACACAAAATATTGATTTAAAAAATGATTTTATTTTGTCTGCTGTGGTCCTCCATAGTCTACTCAGACATAACAGACTGTATAATAATGTGTTCAATCACAGTCACTCTATTATCAGGCTGCCCAGTAAGTACGCATTCTCACCGGAACCAGGATCAGAGAACGTTTCCCCCATTTTGGCTTCTTTGTACTGGCTCTCTGATAAATTCTTCTCCTTACATACAAAGCTCTTTGTGCTCATAGTGCCTTACTACTCCACTAGAACACTGAGCTCTCAGAGTGCTCATCCTCATGGTTCCTCAAAGTTCCTCATGGTTCCTACAGTTAGAGACGGTTCAGGTGAGTCCTGAACTGTCTCTTAGTTATGCTGCTATGCATTGTGGGTACACTGAGAGTAGTTTTTGAACTTCCTGCCTTTTGGACTTTAGATGTGGATTTGCATGTTTGGACTGCAGGACCACCTGAGTCTGACTTTGCGTTGTGTTCCTGTTTTCTGTTAACAAATGTTGCTTCAGGCTTAAACATGGCTGAAAGGAGCAGTGCAAATAAAAAGAGCCAAGCTAGCACAGCACAAAGATCCACTTCCTGTAGTCACCTGAGGCGTGGTGAGTCGGCAGGTGAAGCAGTGCGGAGCAGCAGAGCATGATGGGAGTGATGACGAGGTGGACGTTGGGTAATACAAAGGGGGTTTGTTTGGCACTTTAAAGATTTCAATCTACACAAACTTCAGGCATCTATACGGGTCCTCTAAGAGTCTGCTACAGGAGGACGGGGGCTTAAGGCTGCTGAGGATGCTGGGAGTTGGAGTTTAGGCGTCTGAAGCGGCTGATGATGCTCATGCATAAGTGTCGCGCCTGCGTGGGGAGCTGCGACAGCTCCTCTTTCAGCTGGGTGAGCTCAGGCGGCAGGGTCGGCGTGGATAGTTTGGGAGGGGTGAGGTACTGCTCATGCATCAGCGCCCTGCAGCTCTCCAGACACTCGGCAGCGTGCGGGAATCGAAGCAGGAAGCTCAATATTGGTGAGCAAATGTCGGGAACTGGACGAGAGTCAAAGACAAGATGACAACTGTGAGATGAGTTCGTGCACAGATAAACTCGGACACACGAATTAAAATATGACAAACATGGAGGATCATCAGGGGCAAGCCAGGAGCTAAAGACTGAACACACGCTTCATTTGAATCTCATCTGTTTGATCCTTAAAGTCCATCGGGCTCTGCGACGTGACTGCTTACTCATTATACATATAAACCAAGAAAAATGACCAAAGTCTGCAGGGAAAACGCTCGGTGGGAAACAAAGTCAAGAGGTCAGCAGACTAAAATAAAGTCAAGGCTGCGACATCACCGAGCCAAGCCTGATCGAGAAGTACGACATGACATGAACCAATCTGTTCAATGTCACTGCTCATCAACATGACGAGACACTGACTAGTTAAAGAATCAACAACACGTCCACATGTTTGAAGCTAATGAGAGAATTAGCTTGTGTGAGAACAAAAGATGCAGGACGGCGGACAGAAAGGGTTATTATATTTATTTTATTTATGTTCTTAATGTTGCAAAAAGCTAAAGAGCTGCTCAGAAAAATGATTCAGCTCTCACCTCCACCTTCACCTCCTTCTGCTGGTGCCGCTGCCTTGGCCTGAGAGAAGAAGAAATAAAACATGATGTGAGTCTCTGCACTCGCGTAGATCTAAAACTACTTTAGCATCAAACTTCATTCTTAGTCTGCTTTTATAAAAAACACACGTGGAGTCAAACTAAAGAATTTAACTTGAAAAGGAGAAAGCTCCTGAACTGTAACTGGAGGTAAAGCAAGAACATCTCAAATGTTGGTGATAATCTCTTATTGCTGCATATGATGTTTTTATTCCTGATAGAAAGGATGGAAAATGTATAAAAGTTACAATAAACCAAAATTATCCAAAGGTCGAGTTGTGGCCTGTCAGCTTTGAGGATTTGATCGATAGTGAGGATGACAAGTTGTTCTGAGGTCAGGGTGTGAAGAAAAGTCTGCTGGATGTAAAAAGTTTCACCTCTTCGGCGGTTGTGGTCGGGGCTGCTGGAGCTTGTGGCTCTGGTTGTTGGGTGACCGGACTCTCCAGGTCTCTCTTCTCCGATGCTGGTTCCACAGCTGTCGATGACGGAGTGTCTTGGTCTTTAGGTGGACAGAGGTCCGCTGCACACCTGGTGAAGGAGGAAGTGTCAGGACTGAACAGCAGCACAAAGTACAATGTTAACTGTGCTAAGAGGCAAAGCTTCTGCAGCAGGCTGTTTGGGCATCATGAAACATTTCAAACCCAAAGTCCTGCCCTAGCTAACCGGAAGCTAAGGAAGCTAAGCTTACTGAGGGGGGCTGTGAGCAGGCTCTGGTCCTGATGTGGGTGTCATGTTTTGTTGGCACTGTTAACACCAGCCAACCAAATGCCACAGCAAACAAGAGGCCTTTGCTAAAAGGTACCCAGATACTGGGTCACACTGAACTGTTTGAAAGAAGACCTTCAGTCCATTTTTGTCACTTCTCTTGGCTGTAGCAACATGCAGGTCATTTCATCCTTTCAGTGTTGTGGGTCTACCAAAACCATCCCAGATTATCACCAACATTAAAGCCTTGGTCTCGTTCTTTCTATCACTATCCACAGCTCATAACTGAAGGTGAGGGTTGAAGAATCAGGAGCAATTATTCTGTGGAGCTCGAAAGGATTCTCCTGATTCTGGCTGTGAAACAGTGGACCAGCTCTTTCAAAGGTATTGTGGGGTTGATGAGTTTACCCATTCAGTCTACATCGGGCTATGAAACCAGGACGTGTTGTGGGTGAGATACCTCAGGAGTGCAGGACCTCCTCAAACTATCCACCTTTACTCTGCCAAAGTAACGAATCATCTTAATTCTCTTTGTGATTATCATGGACAGAATCTCCAAAGAATGTTGACCAGGGCAGGACTTCAGGAAATCCAAGCTTAGTACATCTGATGGTACCAACGTACAAGTCTATCTAATTATGTCTGAGCTTACTGATCTGTTTTTTTCTCTTCATCGACAGTGGTTTTCTTATTTCCGTCTGGACTTCTATTGTCTGTGTTGTCTTCACTGTCCTCCTGCAGGTTCTGCAACCTGAACGGTTTGTAGGAACAAACAACATTTAGCTCATAGTATCAGAAGAGTTTCTAAAAGGAGGGCAGCATCCGAGTCAACAGGGGAGCAAAAGAACTTCAGGTGAAGGTTTAACAGAGTGGAGCAGTTTCCTGCCAGCAGAGGGTGCTCACAGAAAGTGCATAATAAAGAGTTTTCCAGTTTTCCATGTTGCCATGCATTCAGTGACATTTTACAGATCAACCTGAAAAAGTCCTGTTGACTGGGATCTGTGTTGGACCTTCAGTTGTGGTGATGAGGTTTAAATCAGGTCCTGACATTCCTGCCAGGTCCAAACAGAAACTTCAGGACAGCTGTCCTCTGAGGGTCTCCAACTCAAACCTTCTGAATGTCCAACACCTCAGAGTCAAACAAGATCAACATAAACGTCATCCTTTCTTGATCCAGTACAGAGATACTGTGCAGCTGGATGCCACGTGAAAGTAAAGCCCCACATAAAGTATTGCAAGACATGAATCTGACCTAGCCACGACATTTTCAGGCGACACAGGAAGTGTAGTAGCGGCAGCTAGAAGTAATTTACTCAGCATAGCAGCAGTTCATGAGATAGCAACCGGGTGGAGCTTCATGAAGATGGGCTTACTCTGGGTCGTCCTCGTTTTCTTCCTCCAGAATGTTGGGCAGTCTGTTCAGAACAAACAGGACAGTTACTGGAGGACGTCTCAGGTCAGGCTTTGTCTCCATGTGTATTTGGAGCCTTTAATGTTCAGTTTCCATCAAAATAACACGTGCTGTGTGTTCATGTCACTTACTGCTCGTTGGACTCTGGTAGCGTCTCTATGACGATCTTAGCTGAATGCTCCACCTCCAGCTGTCGGACCGCCTCCTCCGCCGCCTTCCTGGCCATCTCCTCTGCGATGCGGGCCGCCTCCAGACGCTCCTCCTGCAGTCTGAACATGGCAAACTCAGTTAGTCACCAGAGTTTCAGGAAATTACGCTTTCAAAGCGTTGGACAGAACAAACAGGAGGGAGGACACTCACCTTTCCTCCTTCTCGATGCTATCCGTCACTGCAGTACCTGCATCTTCTGTCTGCAACACACACAGAATTAAACAGAATTAAATTAAACACATGAACTCTGCACTGTACTACTTATCATAGTATTATGCTGCTCTCTGTGCTAAAGCACCATGGTACCTGCTACATGCCATTCTACCTACACTGTCATGGTGCCTACCATCATACCCTTCAGGGTACGACAGGTACCATAGCAGTTTGAGCTTGCCCTTAAGGCCATCTATACATCGGAAGTGTCACTGTACCTACCATTGTACCTCCTAGGTACCTCCTAAAGTACCATAGCACATACTCTGGTACAACCCTCCTAAATTTTTGAAGTGTCATGGCACTTCCATTGGTACTACCATTGTACCCTTCAAAGAGTCATGGTACCTATGACAGGACTGGTACCCTCTGGATTACTACAGTAGGTACCACTTTGCAGCCAAAGTACTTTGCTGCGTACTGCAATGGTTGGTTCTACACTGTACCTTTCAAAGTACCATGGTTCTTTAAGATCACCGTCTTCCTGAAAGTGTTCATCAGGGTGGGGCCACATCACACTCACCTCCTTCTCCTGTTTGGCCTCCTTGTCATTGTCCTCTTCGATGTCCTGCAGCACCAGGTCTGCACTCTTCTGTACGATGCTGACTAAACAGCACATGGCAGGAAGAGCACGGCTGAGGATTATCTGTCCACACGTGTGTGTGTGTGTGTGTGTGTCTTCTACATATCAACCACTGACAGTCTAAACTCACAGGTAACTGATGACTCCTCAGGCTCGTATTTTTATCATTAGGTGAACGATTCATGAATTTGTTTTGAACAAACATTGATTACATTTAAGATGATTTGATACTCACTGATTGATTGGTTGATTGGTTGATTGGTTGATTGATTGATTGGTTGATTGATTCCTGTACTTTCAGGTACAAACCAACACAACAAAAACACTCAAAGCACTCATTATTTTACAGTGAATGTCTTTATTTTCATATTAACGTACTGCAAAATGCTTTAATGACTTCAGATGTCTGCACTGAGTTAGCTGCCTTCGTCTTATCAGCAAAGAAAGCCTTTTTAAAAAGCAGAAGTTGTCCTGAATCATTGGCAGTTCAGATCTGTCCAGTTTTTCAGGTTGAAGTAGCACCAACGGCAAAATAATCCCAGTCTGTCCCTGTAGAGACTACCGGGGACGACCAACTGAACCTCGACTCAAATGTTTTGCAAAGAAAGGTTAAAGTGCGTCATAGCTGTGCAAAAACTGAAAGCAGTGTCTTTGTGGAGCAGCTATAAGACTGAAATATGGCGTCACTGTGTACAAACGTCTGCCTGCCTGTCCTTCAGTCAGTTAAAGAGTTTCTGCTGCTGTCAGTGTGAGCGACTCTGTCCCGCTCTTCCTTCTCCTTTTATTTTAAGGGGCTCTTGATCCTTTCCCCCCTGAAACAGAAGGAGAAGAGCAGCCCGGTTAGAGTCTGCCTCATCACTGTCACCGCTGCTACTGCTAAGAAACCCTGACAACCAACCAACCAACCAACCAACCAATCAATGAATTCACCAATGCATGTGTTTCTGCAAACTCAGTCAGAAATCATCACTGCTGAAAGCTGAATTCACGAATGAAGAGAAATCAGTGACTGAAGAATGAATGAAAAGCTTCATGTTCATCTCCTGTCATGACAACTCTCGGGTCTGGTTGATAGTTCACTCATAACTTTATATTGACTTGTACCCAGAGGCTGTGTCTGCAGCACCTGTCTGTCTGTTTATACTATCTGTATATTAACAAAGGTCAGCGATGGTCAGATCCTGATGTGTCACTTACTGTTCTGCACATCGTCGCTGCCAGCGTCCTGCATGAGGGGAACAAATGTTGCAACGACATGTTCAGTCTGATGAACTTGGACTTAACGGCATGAGAGATGAAGTTCTGCGGCGACTCACCTGCTTCGCTACAGGCTGAGGGAAGATTCGACCAATCCCGCTGACGATCCAGCCCACCATACTGTCAACACAACGCCGACGTGTTAGAGCAAATCAGCCAGTATGTCAGACATTTGACCTGTTTGTAGCCACCCAGTGTTAAAAAGCATGCTGTTCATATCTGAGAGTCAAACATCTCCTAGAAATTAGCATCTGAGGTTAGAAGAGTCGTTTCTGTGCAAAATATCTCCATAATAAAGTATTCAGACATCATCACCCCAGCTAGAACTGCAAGCTAATGCTAATGCTAGTTGGATGAACATGTCTCACGTACTTGGGCTGCTGCTCTGCTTCCTTCGACGACCTGCGACAAAAATAACATTAACACCTGAAAACTGTAAAGAACAATCATTTCTCATTATATTACATATATGACATTATGTATATATGTGAATTAGTGTGATCATCGTGCGTATCATTAAACGTCTTACTTGTCAGTGTCAGTGGTCAGTGGTTTTGGGGCTGCAGGTTCTGGTGCCGGAGCTTCTGCTGCTTAAAGGACCAGGAGACACTCACTAAGCGTGACGTCACTGTTACATACGTGTACTGATCATGTGAGGCCGACACGGAGCTGAACGTACCTGCGGTTGGAGCAGGAGCTTCAGTCTTCTCTTCTGGCTTGGAGCGTACAGGAAGCTCCGGCTGAGGAATCGCCTTCTCGATGCCCTGTTTGATCCAGTCTATCATCCTGATCGTGTTCAAACACACAGATTCACCATGAAACATAAAACATCAGCATGAAAGCTGGAAAAATATCTGAGTCAGCATCTTCCTTTTTATCGGCTGTTCTCCATCGAGACACGTGTTTTCTTCCAGTTTACCTTCATTTAAAAGCCACGCTCAGGTAACGGATACATACCTGGGTGGGAGGGGTTTGTTGTCAGCTGTTGCTGGTGTTGTTGCTGATGTTGTTGCTGATGTTGTTGCTGATGTTGTTGCTGGTGTTGTTGCTGATGCTGTTGCTGATGTTGTTGCTGATGTTGCTGTTTTGTCTTTGTCTGTTTCCGCCTTCACCGTGGTCACCTGAGGCTCTGAAATAAAACCAACAATTTAATGAACATCCAATCAGAGTCTCTGAATCTTTGTTGTCAGGGACATTCAGATTCTCACCTGCTGCAGGTGCTGCTGGACGCACCTGAGGACAAACAAACACATGAAGTCACATGAGCAGCCAACTGGAAGGCTAGCAGTTTCCTTTGTTTCCAGTCTTAATGCTAAGCTACGCACAGGCTGACGCACCTCAGCGGGCGGCTCAGCGGGTGCTGACTCTTTGCTCTTTAGATCAGGCTGAGGAACGACTTTCTCCAAACCCTGAGCGATCCAAGCTATCACCCCTTTACTGCAAGGACAGAAGACCAGGCTGAGTCTGTGGATGAACACTAGAGGGCAGAGCAGAGCAGCAGAGTCTGGTGATCATGTGATCAGTGAAAGCAGCTGATGGGTCTGAATGCGTCTCAGTCCGGATACTTCCATTAGTACACTATGTAGTACTCTGTGTGTACTCTGTGTGTACTCTGTGTGTACCTTACATCAGTTACAGTTACAGTACGTCGGTATCTACTATGATCCAAAATGGCGACCACTGAGGTGTCCAGTACTGCACACAGCTGATGGAAGCACGAGAACTGAGACAGCGTTCATCTTGTTTGTGCATTAAGGACTGAGGGCGTTACGGAGGGTCTATCTGCAGTCAGCTCAGCATCTGTCTGAGTACTCACTCGTCTTCAGGTTTACTGTCGTCCACGGGAAGAAAGAACACAGAGGGAACATCAGGAACACAACATCACGTTCAACCAGGAACTTTATTTCATCACGTCCAGGACGTCCAGTGTTTCCACATCAGGGCTCACGACAGACTTGGCAACTGCGTCCATTATTGTTGAACTCGTCTGAGTCCATTTTCAAGTCTTATCAAAGAAAGTTACTGAGGAAGTCTTAGGTCTTTGAGTCTTAGGTCTTTAAGTCTTAGGTCTTTAAGTTTTAGCTCTTTAAGTCTTAGTTCTTTAAGTTTTAGATCTTTAAGTTTTAAGTCTTTAAGTCTTAGGTCTTTAAGTTTTAGCTCTTTAAGTCTTAGTTCTTTAAGTTTTAGATCTTTAAGTTTTAAGTCTTTAAGTCTTAGGTCTTTAAGTTTTAGCTCTTTAAGTCTTAGTTCTTTAAGTTTTAGATCTTTAAGTTTTAAGTCTTTAAGTCTTAGGTCTTTAAGTTTTAGGTCTTTAAGTCTTAGTTCTTTAAGTCTTAGGTCTTTAAGTTTTAGGTCTTTAAGTCTTAGGTCTTTAAGTTTTAGGTCTTTAAGTCTTAGGTCTTTAAGTTTTGGGTCTTTAAGTCAGAGTCAAGTCTCAGCCAGCCTGATGCTCCGTCAGGTGAAGTTTCACATCAACGTGTTTTCACTTCAAACTCATCAAACCCTGCAGCCTGACCATGAAGCAAGTCAGGAGTGAGAATCACACACACACAGTATACACACACACACACACACACACACACACAGTATACACACACACACACACACACACACACACACACACACACACAGTATATACACACACTACATTTACCTGGTTGTTGCGTTTTCCTCCTGTGAACAGGAAGACATCAAATATATTAGCAGGTCGTACAGAAAACTTGTTGTGGAATCTGAGCAGTATCTGGTCCAGGGTCAGTATCTGGTCCAGGGGCAGTATCTTGTCCAGGGTCAGTATCTGGTCCAGGGTCAGTATCTGGTCCAGGGGCAGTATCTGGTCCAGGGTCAGTATCTGGTCCAGGGGCAGTATCTGGTTCAGGGTCAGTATCTGGTCCAGGGTCAGTATCTGGTCCAGGGGCAGTATCTGGTCCTCACCTTGGTCGTGGAGTTGGTTTGGCCCAGCTTCGGTGAGACCGCCGGTTGAGGCAGGGCGCCGCTGATCCATGTCAGCACACCGGGCTGAGAGCCGGGCCCCGGGCTGGAAGAGTTTTTACTCTGTTAGCTTTGAGCAACCGGACAAAACTAAAACTGAGCGTCAGTGTCTGTGAGATCTCACAATAAACTAAAAGTTCAGTTTCAAGGTGACCCAACGAGACATCTTTGAAACCAGCAAACGTGTCTGAAGCTGGACACAGTGACGCCTCCGTGCAGGTGTGTAGACTGATCTGTGATCTGTTTGATCAGTAAAAACACTCTGCACTAAACATGTGAACATTTGATTAATGTGACAGAGAAAAAGCATCGCTTGGCGGATGGTGACCGACTGCATGTACCTCACATCCTGTCGGTCAGACCAGTCATCACCTGTCGTTTCCCTTTCATGAAGTCTGACGTACACATTTGCACCCACAGCCACGGCCGGGCTCAGAAAGACAGCCGCGATGCCGTGGCGTGTTGAACAGGATGTGAACATAACATCATGTTTGGTTATCTGACTTTGGTTCTCGTCATGTCTCGGCTGACATCACTGTAACTCACCTGCTCCCGTCCGCTGCCTGTGCTTCCTGTTTGTCGGTTTTTGGAGCTGCCAAATGAAACAGTGACGTGTGTTTAGTGTCAAGAACTGAACTTAACACATATTTTAACGGTGTGAGCGACCTTACCTTCATTTTTACACTCATCCTGAAACGTCACTTTCTTCTCCTGTTGAAAACACAAAGAAGTCGCAGATATTTGATGAAACATTTATTATTTATTAATTTAATCAAAACACACAATTACTTTCAGAATGTTTCAACTTTGGCCACTATCTTATCAAAAGCAGATCCAGTTATTTGCATGTGTTTATTCGTTAAAGCACCCTGTTAGCAGAAACACAGGTGGGTGTGGCTCACCTGGGCAGGGGGCGGGGCCGGAACAGGGGGCGGGGCATCTGCCTTCTGCTCATCATCTTTTTTGGGTGGGGGCTCAGGCGGCTGGGGAACGACTTTGACCACCCAGCTCAACATCCTGAAGCACGAATGAAGAGTCATGTGATGAGAAACCAAAGACAAACCAAAGACAAACCAAAAAGAAACCAAAGACAAACCAAAGAGAAACCAAAAAGAAACCAAAAAGAAACCAAAGACAAACCAAAGAGAAACCAAAGACAAACCAAAGACAAACCAAAAAGAAACCAAAGACAAACCAAAGAGAAACCAAAGACAAACCAAAGAGAAACCAGTTGGAGATGGTCGTTCTTTCGTCTTTAAAGCTCGAGTTTGTTCGTTTGTCCGTTTGTCTTCTTGAACAGTTTATCGTATAGTTTTTGGGTTATTCAAATGTCAGGACATCTGAACTTCAGTGACAGCTGGAAACATCAGCTGTTGAAGATCTCACGATGAGACGGAAAGCTCCAGCAGCTCACCACAAACATGAGCTGAGGTTCAGCTTTAATCAGAACTCAGAACCAGCTTGGACTAAACAAACAGAAGAGTTAGCCTTCACAGCTGACCCGCTCCTCCTGGACTCTGCTTAATGGTGTTTGGATCACGTCTGGCTCAGTGTCAGCCTCCATTACACCTGACTGATCATGACCCTAATCCACCACAGGAGGCCTGGCAGCAGGGACAGCCTGCCACTGCTGCAGACACTCGGCCACTTTGTCCACTTTGTCCAGTTTGTCCTCCCAGCCATTTCACACCACGTCCTCACTCACTTGGTTATTAGTTATTAGCTCAGTAATATTATATATTCTGTATTATTAGCTCAGTAATATTATATATTCTGTATTATTAGCTCAGTAATATTATATATTCTGTATTATTAGCTCAGTAATATTATATATTCTGTATTATTAGCTCAGTAATATTATATATTCTATATTATTAGCTCAGTAATATTATATATTCTATATTATTAGCTCAGTAACCAGCTTTAATGATCGGACAGTTAGCCAGTTAGCCAGTTAGCCAGTTAGCAGTCATTCAGGTGGGTAATTAGCAGCTGACAAGCACCAGTCACTGACAATGTGCCAGTCAAAAAGGTAAACAGACAGACAGACAGTCAGACAGACAGACAGTCAGACAGGCAGACAGACAGTCAGACAGACAGACAGTCAGTCAGACAGACAGTCAGACAGACAGTCAGACAGTCAGGCAGACAGACAGGCAGACAGACAGTCAGACAGTCAGGCAGACAGACAGACAGTCAGACAGACAGTCAGACAGGCAGACAGACAGACAGACAGACAGACAGACAGACAGTCAGTCAGACAGACAGACAGTCAGACAGACAGTCAGTCAGACAGACAGACAGTCAGACAGGCAGACAGACAGTCAGACAGTCAGGCAGACAGACAGTCAGGCAGACAGACAGTCAGTCAGACAGACAGA
>CM041738.1:31032267-31077267 GCA_023373845.1 Nibea coibor | reverse complement strand
TAACAGAGGAAAGAATGCAGCCAGCTGATCGACCTCAGACTGTGGCCTCCAACGCCTGGAGTCTGCTGAGCCCAAAGGAGTTCGAGCACTGAGGAAATGAACACACAGAACACACAGAACACAGAACACACAGAACACAGAACACACAGAACACAGAACACACAGAACACAGAACACACAGAACACAGAACACACAGAACACACAGAACACAGAACACACAGAACACACAGAACACAGAACACACAGAACACACAGAACACAGAACACAGAACACACAGAACACAGAACACACAGAACACACAGAACACAGAACACAGAACACACAGAACACAGAACACACAGAACACAGAACACACAGAACACACAGAACACAGAACACACAGAACACAGAACACACAGAACACAGAACACACAGAACACACAGAACACAGAACACATAGAACACAGAACACACAGAACACAGAACACACAGAACACACAGAACACAGAACACACAGAACACACAGAACACACAGAACACAGAACACACAGAACACAGAACACACAGAACACAGAACACACAGAACACACAGAACACAGAACACACAGAACACACAGAACACACAGAACACAGAACACAGAACACACAGAACACAGAACACACAGAACACAGAACACACAGAACACACAGAACACAGAACACACAGAACACAGAACACACAGATCACACACAGAACACAGAACACACAGAACACACAGAACACACAGAACACAGAACACACAGAACACAGAACACACAGAACACAGAACACACAGAACACACAGAACACAGAACACACAGAACACAGAACACACAGAACACAGAACACACAGAACACACAGAACACAGAACACACAGAACACAGAACACACAGAACACACAGAACACAGAACACACAGAACACAGAACACACAGAACACACAGAACACAGAACACACAGAACACAGAACACACAGAACACACAGAACACAGAACACAGAACACACAGAACACAGAACACACAGAACACAGAACACAGAACACACAGAACACACAGAACACAGAACACAGAACACAGAACACACAGAACACAGAACACACAGAACACACAGAACACAGAACACACAGAACACAGAACACACAGATCACACACAGAACACAGAACACACAGAACACACAGAACACAGAACACACAGAACACACAGAACACACAGAACACAGAACACATAGAACACACAGAACACAGAACACACAGAACACAGAACACACAGAACACAGAACACACAGAACACACAGAACACAGAACACACAGAACACACAGAACACACAGAACACAGAACACATAGAACACACAGAACACACAGAACACAGAACACACAGAACACAGAACACACAGAACACACAGAACACACAGAACACAGAACACACAGAACACACAGAACACAGAACACACAGAACACAGAACACAGAACACACAGAACACAGAACACACAGAACACAGAACACACAGAACACAGAACACACAGAACACACAGAACACAGAACACAGAACACAGAACACACAGAACACAGAACACACAGAACACACAGAACACAGAACACACAGAACACACAGAACACACACCTCCCACTTCAGAAGACACAGCGTCTGAATCCAAGCATTGGAAACCAAGCAGCACTTCATCAGTTCTACACAGTCTGTTGTGTTCAGCACAGTCAGCACAGGTGACTTCAGGTGCTGAACTGTCCTCACCTTTAGCAATTAGCTACGTTAGCAAAGAATCCAAGGAAATCACAGTTGGGCTCAAACGTGCCGAAGCAGCACGCTGCAGACTTACAGTGAGAACAATGGATCGTGTGTTTCCAACTCTGAGTTCACAGCATTATAGATGCTGATTTCACGCTGAGCACTCTCTGACTTCCTGTTTTGTGGTGCTGACTGACTCAGGTAGCTCTGACATTAAACAGGTGTAGAGACGTTCAGAGGCGAGGACGGTCACCCAGCTCTGCTAATATTTATCCACACTGAGCGATACAGCGGGTGTGGTGGGGTGGAGACATTTTATGGATGTGTTCAAGGTCGGGACGGGGCAGGACTCACCCACCCGTACAACCACAGCCTCAGGTGAGCGTGCAGGTGAGTCACTGAGGGGAGGGAGTAGCTTGGAAGTCAGTTAAGTTCTGCACCGATTGGACATTTGAACATGGGGACTTATGGAGACTGACTCACTTCTGCAGCCAGCCTCAGGTGGACGTTAGAGGAACTGCAGTTTGTGTTTCACGTCACAGGTGTGGAAGTTGCTGCTTGTAACAACATTCAACACACAGTCATTAATTATTGATTAGATGTAGTGTGAAGTATTAGCACTGTTGCTATGGATACTTTATTGATTAATGAACACCTGCCGGCCAATCAGAACGCAGAATTGTTGCTGACCTGGACAGAAAGCAGGCGCGCCGATCTGAACCTCAGTGAGGAATTTATGTCCATGTGTTCAGTCTGATGTGTAAAAGTCTCGACCACTGAGTCATCGAGGCACAGTGTGTGTGTGTGTGTGTGTGTGTGTGTGTGTGTGCTGGTATTTAAACACACCCTGTCCTGTCCTGGATCATAACGGAGCTGCTGCTGCTCGCTGCCTCACTGCTGCTGCTTCTCTGAAGGTAAGAACACACACACACATGGACACACACACACGGACACACACACATGAACACACACACATGAACACATGGACACATGAGAGTGTGACTGAATGAAGACGTGACCCGTCGCCCAGCCTGTGGACTGTGAGTGTTTCTGTGCTGTCATACGCTGCAGCGTGTTGAAGTCGGACTCAGGCGGACTCAGACAGACTCAGTCAGACTCAGGCGGACTCAGGCGGACTCAGGCGGACTCAGGCAGACTCAGTCAGACTCAGACAGACTCAGACAGACTCAGGCAGACTCAGGCGGACTCAGGCGGACTCAGGCGGACTCAGGCAGACTCAGTCAGACTCAGACAGACTCAGACAGACTCAGGCAGACTCAGGCGGACTCAGTCAGACTCAGGCGGACTCAGGCAGACTCAGTCAGACTCAGACAGACTCAGACAGACTCAGGCAGACTCAGGCGGACTCAGGCGGACTCAGGCGGACTCAGTCAGACTCAGACGGACTCAGACGGACTCAGACGGACTCAGTCGGACTCAGGCAGACTCAGACGGACTCAGTCGGACTCAGGCGGACTCAGGCGGACTCAGGCGGACTCAGGCAGACCCAGGCGGACTCAGTCAGACTCAGACAGACTCAGTCAGACTCAGTCAGACTCAGACAGACTCAGTCAGACTCAGACAGACTCAGTCAGACTCAGGCGGACTCAGGCGGACTCAGACAGACTCAGACAGACTCAGTCAGACTCAGGCGGACTCAGGCGGACTCAGGCAGACCCAGGCGGACTCAGTCAGACTCAGACAGACTCAGTCAGACTCAGTCAGACTCAGTCAGACTCAGACAGACTCAGTCAGACCCAGGCAGACTCAGGCGGACCCAGGCAGGCTGTCCGTGGCTGGGCGCGGCCGGGTGAAGTCTGCAGACGCTCTCTGTAATTATCACCTTCATGTTAGTTTGCTGAGGGTGGAGGTGACGGAGCGCTGACCTCGCTCTCTGGAGCAGAGACAGTTTGTGCATGGATGAGCTGATCACATGGGGTTAAATCGACAAATCAAATCCATTCAGAAAAAAGACTCACCTGACTGAAGGCTTTTATTTTGAAGTCATCCACAGGAAGGAAGCTGCTGGTTAATTAAAGTATTTACAGGAATGTGATTTATGACTGAACCTTCAAAAGATTTTACTTTGAAAATCATGGAGGAGGAAATGACACGTTGGCTCAGATCAGGATTTTTTACTGTCCAACAAACAGCAGAATATTTCTGTTGGACTTGAAGCTCGGCTGTTTGTATCTGCTGTTGCTAGGCGACGAAGCGCTGACACTCACACACTTCCTGTTAATGTTCAGTAAGAAGGTCAAAGGTCGAAGAAGCTTTCCAGCTCTTGGGATCTGTTTGCTCTGTGATCCAGTCTCCTTATCGGCAGACACACCCTCTGCAGGCACGTCCCGGTCAGTAAATCAAACACACCTCTGTGAGGCGTTCACTGCCTGCAGGATTCTGCAGCGCTGCACATTAACTGTTCATATTTAAATTTAGGAGGGCGGTCACAGCTGGAAGCGTCCTGATACAGACTGACACTCTGATTGGACAGTTTGAAGGTGACGTCCACGTGTTAGCTGATGAATGAATGAAGGTTCTGGTTCTGGTTCTGACACTGTCTTCACTCTCTGCAGGTCCACTCAACATGGCGCTGGTCTCTGAGTTTCTGGGCCAACTGACGCTGTCGTACGGCGGGGTGAGTCACACAGGAAATGATGTGATCAATATGAATTATTCTGAATTATCCTGTTTGCTGCGGACGCTGATCTCATTTTAATCTGTTCACAATCACAAGTGACCCGCAGATCTCATCATCTCACGCCGTTTTACTGCTGCCGTAAAGCAGGTCGAGGTGTGGTTTGTTCTCCACTCACAGCTCAGCTGATAAACTGAAGCCGACGCCGACCTGCAGAGATAAACCAGCAATAATTCACCCGCTTATCAGAACTTCTCTTAATGATTGACAGACGACAGGACAGATCTTCAAATGATCCGTCACGCCTCGATGAAGAAAGATTCAGTCTGAACATCTTCACTGTTCTTATCAGAGCCAGAGGTTCTGACCTGCTCTCAGAGAGACCCAGATAACATGACAGCATTGAACCGATGTTGGATTGTTTCATCATTGAAATGACTAAAAGTATTTCAGGGTGCAAACCTGATGAAAAGTCAATGTTATATTTGAATGTTGGTTCAGCGTTGGTTCAGTGTTGGTCTGTCTGGACTGGCAGGTTCGGCTGCTCATCAGTTTGTTCGGTATCAGGACGTGTTGGACCAGCGATCTCTGATTGTTGGACAACCTGCACGTCCTCCTGAACCACGGCAACCTGTTAGATGACCTGAGATTAAAAAGAATGTAAAAAATATAAAAGAATATTCATAAACGTGTGTGTTATTTATATATCAGGACTGTCTGTTGTTGGAATTGTTCCCTTCCCGCCCCAGTCATGTGATAAATGCTAAAACTGACCCTGCAGACTTACAGGATACATATTTTCTCCACGTGCTGCCGTCATGTTGTTTCTGACTCTGAGCTAACGTCTCTGTCCTCTGCAGGAAGTCGAGCCTGTATTTCCAACGGTGGTGCCGGCACGAGACTTCGACCCGGACAGAGACGCTGCCAGGATCGACACGGCCATCAAAACTAAAGGTGAGTCCAACTTATTTAAGAGTTATGTAACAAATAATGTAGCATACACACACAAACTCCTGCGCTGGTGTTACTTTGTTAGTTCGTGGTCAGTCCGTACTCTGCAGTTCAACTGTTTTATTTTGAAAACAGATTCTTGACGCCGTGTCCGCGACACTTTTGGTTTTTATCACGGATCAGCTCCGGCAGAGGACTTAACGTGTCCCTGCTCTCCAGAGGATGAACCTAGTCAAACCTTCAGCCTTCATGTTTGTCTGTGCTCGTACTGTTTCAGGCTCCTCTGACTCGATCCAGCACAGCCAGACTTCAGATCACTGGCTGGCTTCTGTCCATGTTTTCTGCTCAGATTAGAAACTGACTAAAGTTGGAGGAATTCATCTGTTCAGGTCTGATTCCTCTGCGTGTTTGTGTGTGGAGCTCATGGCTGAAAAGAACATTTTCTGTTCTTCAAGCGCTGAAACAAAGAAACAGACACGGCTGACAGTCATCACAGAATGAAACAGTTCATATGAGACGACATGAAGAGCTGAGAGGAGTTAGTCTCATTATCTGCATGAAATCCTGCAGGTGTAGACGAGCAGACCGTCATCGACATCCTGACCAGACGCAACTACAACCAGCGCAGAGAGATCGCCTTCGTTTATGAACGACTCGCCAAGAAGGTTCAAGATGTTTCTCCTTTAATTAGCATGTCGATGTTCCTGACGCTTCACGCGCAGGCCTGAAACATTCAGCTGCTTCAGAGACAGCATGACAACATTTCATCTTTTCAGGACCTGGTGTCAGCCCTGAAGGGGGCGCTGTCCGGCTCTCTGGAGGCGCTGATGTTGGGTCTGATGAAGAGCACCACCCAGTACGACGCCTCTGAGCTCAAAGCCTCCATGAAGGTCAGAGTCAGCGGCTGTATGTAAAGAGTTAAACTGGATAACCAGCTAATGTATGCAGCTAAAACTCTATGTAAACTACTAACAATTATATATATATATAAATATATATATACACACCCCTGATGACCTGATGGTGTTCTGACCCGATGGTGTTTGTGTTTTCAGGGTCTGGGAACAGACGAGGAGACGCTCATTGAGATTGTCTGCTCCAGAAGTAATGAAGAACTGTCAGAGATCAAGAAGGTCTACAGAGAGAGTACGTGTGGAGGTCTTCAGATCTTCATACATGAATAACTGATAATAACCAATAAAAACAGCTGATGCCTCCATGATGATCAGAACAGACATCACTGACTGACACCAACACTGTGCACACCACAGATCTGAACACTGAACACTCACTGTTTGTCTGTAGCTGTTAGCTGACATGCGTCTGTGCTGTTAGCTGACATGTGTCTGTGCTGTTAGCTGACATGTGTCTGTAGCTGTTAACTGACATGTGTCTGTAGCTGTCAGTTAGCTGACATGTGTCTGTGCTGTTAGCTGACATTTGTCCGTAGCTGTTAGCTGACATGTGTCTGTAGCTGTTAGCTGTCTGTAGCTGTTAGTTGACATTTGTCTGTGCTGTTAGCTGACATGTGTCTGTGCTGTTAACTGACATTTGTCTGTAGCTGTTAGCTGACATTTGTCTGTAGCTGTCAGTTAGCTGACATTTGTCTGTAGCTGTCAGTTAGCTGACATGTGTCTGTGCTGTTAGCTGACATTTGTCCGTAGCTGTTAGCTGACATGTGTCTGTAGCTGTTAGCTGTCTGTAGCTGTTAGTTGACATTTGTCTGTGCTGTTAGCTGACATGTGTCTGTGCTGTTAACTGACATTTGTCTGTAGCTGTCAGTTAGCTGACATTTGTCTGTAGCTGTTAGCTGACATGTGTCTGTAGCTGTCAGTTAGCTGACATGTGTCTGTAGCTGTTAGCTGACATGTGTCTGTAGCTGTCAGTTAGCTGACATGTGTCTGTAGCTGTTAGCTGACATGTGTCTGTAGCTGTTAGCTGACATTTGTCCGTAGCTGTTAGCTGACATGTGTCTGTAGCTGTTAGCTGTCTGTAGCTGTTAGCTGACATGTGTCTGTAGCTGTTAGCAGTCTGTAGCTGTTAGCTGACATGTGTCTGTGCTGTTAACTGACATGTGTCTGTAGCTGTTAGCTGACATGTGTCTGTGCTGTTAGCTGACATGTGTCTGTAGCTGTTAGCTGACATGTGTCTGTAGCTGTTAGCTGACATGTGTCTGTAGCTGTCAGTTAGCTGACATGTGTCTGTGCTGTTAGCTGACATGTGTCTGTAGCTGTTAGCTGTCTGTAGCTGTTAGCTGACATGTGTCTGTGCTGTTAACTGACATGTGTCTGTAGCTGTTATCTGACATGTGTCTGTGCTGTTAGCTGACATGTGTCTGTGCTGTTAGCTGACATGTGTCTGTGCTGTTAACTGACATGTGTCTGTGCTGTTAGCTGACATGTGTCTGTGCTGTTAACTGACATGTATCTGTAGCTGTTAGCTGTCTGTAGCTGTTAGCTGACATGTGTCTGTAGCTGTTAGCAGTCTGTAGCTGTTAGCTGACATGTGTCTGTGCTGTTAGCTGATATGTGTCTGTAGCTGTTAGCTGACATGTGTCTGTGCTGTTAGCTGACATGTGTCTGTAGCTGTTAGCTGACATGTGTCTGTGCTGTTAGCTGACATGTGTCTGTGCTGTTAACTGACATGTGTCTGTGCTGTTAGCTGTCTGTAGCTGTTAGCTGGCGTGTCTGTGCTGTTAGCTGGCGTGTCTGTGCTGTTAGCTGACATGTGTCTGTGCTGTTAGCTGACGTGTCTGTGCTGTTAGCTGACGTGTCTGTGCTGTTAGCTGACATGTGTCTGTAGCTGTTAGCAGTCTGTAGCTGTTAGCTGACATGTGTCTGTGCTGTTAGCTGATATGTGTCTGTGCTGTTAGCTGACATGTGTCTGTGCTGTTAGCTGACGTGTCTGTGCTGTTAGCTGACGTGTCTGTGCTGTTAGCTGATATGTGTCTGTGCTGTTAGCTGACATGTGTCTGTGCTGTTAGCTGACGTGTCTGTGCTGTTAGCTGACATGTGTCTGTAGCTGTTAGCTGACATGTGTCTGTGCTGTTAGCTGATATGTGTCTGTGCTGTTAGCTGACATGTGTCTGTGCTGTTAGCTGACGTGTCTGTGCTGTTAGCTGACATGTGTCTGTGCTGTTAGCTGACGTGTCTGTGCTGTTAGCTGACGTGTCTGTGCTGTTAGCTGACATGTGTCTGTGCTGTTAGCTGACATGTGTCTGTAGCTGTTAGCAGTCTGTAGCTGTTAGCTGACATGTGTCTGTGCTGTTAGCTGACATGTGTCTGTAGCTGTTAGCTGACATGTGTCTGTAGCATGGACTACAGACGTGTAGCTGTTAGCTTGTGCTGCTAACCTCGGCTCCATCATGGGTTCACGCTGCGTTGTCACGGTGTTCACAGGTTTGATTTCTCTCTGCAGTGTTTAAGAAGGAGTTGGAGAAAGACGTCGCAGGAGACACATCAGGGAACTTCGCCAAACTGCTGCTGGCTCTGGTTCAGGTAGATCACATGTAACTTCACGCCGTACTTCTACTGCACCACATCACAGCTTCTACTCTGACCTTTGACCTCGCTCCATGTATCGGATAACTTTATCAGAGGAAACACAAAAACATTTATAAAATCTGAAGATTAAAATCCTGCTTTTACATTCATGCAGGATTGTAGCAGAGTATTTTAAAGTGTAGTATTAGTACTTATACTGAAGTATCTGGATACTAGCAGACGTTCATGAACACACATAGAAGATGTGATGTCACTGATTTGGGTTATATATGTAGATATAACAGTAGTTTGTATATTGTCGTATATGTTATGTTAATAATATAGAATATTAATTTAAGATGGTTCTAAATATCAAATCATTGTGAAGGTGCTGACTCTTTGAAACTCCTTCATGCTGGGACATTAAGTTAACTCACGCTCAGGTTCATCAGGTCGTTTTTAATGAAAATATTTTGCAGACAAAGAGAGACGAACCGTCCAACGTGGTCGACTATGAGAAGATTGACAACGACGCCAGAGTGAGTCCAAGTGTTTCAATAAAGTTTGTTTTTATGATTCAGAAAAAGACAAACACGGTTCTTCTTCAGCTCATTGTGAGTTGGATCTGCTGATAAATGAGTCGCACGTTTCTCCTCCACCTCTCAGGCTCTGTATGAAGCCGGCGTGAAGAAGAAGGGAACCGACGTCGCCACCTGGATCTCCATCATGTCTGAGAGGAGCGTCCCCCACCTGCAGAAAGGTGAACTACACCCACACTGCACAGCGCCACATGTTAACCCAATCACAGCGATTCAGAATATTTCACATTATTATATCTGTCTGACATTAAAATCTTCACTGAAGGTTCATTACTCTGCATTGTCTGTGATTTTGTGTCCGTCAGTGTTTGAGCGGTATAAGAGCTACAGTCCGTACGACATGAAGGAGAGCATCAGGAAGGAGGTGAAGGGAGACCTGGAGAAGTCCTTCCTCACTCTGGGTAACAAACGCCGCTTCAGTTTTTAAAGGACCGTTCCACCTCAGTTCTTGGTCCAACACAAACAGAGGAACTGTCCTTGAATTGACAGTCCGGGGTCATGAAATGTCCGTCTGTGTCTCCACAGTGGAGTGCTTCGAGAACAAGCAGCTGTACTTTGCCAACAGACTCAGCGAAGCCATGAAGGTAAGTAACTAAGTACATCTACTCAACGACTGTACTTTGGTACAATATTTAGGTACTTCTCATTGTACACATTACTTCTGTCCTCTACAGTACCTGCAGCCTGTTTGTCGTCCTCCATCTTGTTTCTTTGTGTCTCGTGCAGAGTAAAGGAGCGAAGGAGAAGGTGGTGACCAGGATCATCGTTTCTCGCTGTGAAGTCGACCTGATGAAGATCAGGAGAGAGTTCAAGAAGCAGCACAAGAGGTCGCTGTACCAGACCATCGCTGTGAGTATCACCGCAGCGTCAGACACAAAGTCACATGACTGTCACTACACTGCTTACCTGTGTGTGTTATTCAGGAGCACACTAAAGGAGACTACCAGAAGGCTCTGCTCAGTCTGTGTGGAGGAGACGACTGAGGAGCCGACTGAGGAGCCGACTGAGGAGACGACTGAGGAGCCGACTGAGGAGACGACTGAGGACTGTCTGGACTCCCACAATGCCTCTGGGTTTCTTGCAGTATTAGAGCTTCTTGTTTCGGCCTCAGCTGCGTCTCTCTGAGCAGCTTCAGTTTGTGAAATAAAAACTTTTCACCACTTCTGTGTGTTTGTTTGCTGTTTGACCAGCAGAGGGCAGCAGAGAGATTTTACCTGGAGCTCTGCAGAGGAAACAAAAACTCAGGTGTGTGCTGCGTTCAGGTGCACCAGGAAAACAAAATACTGAGCAGGTCACTGTGACAGTATCTCCTCCAGGACAAACATGACATAGACTGGAACATCTACTGGACATCATGTTGAATCATTTTTAGACAGTGATGTTGACCTCACAACAAACAGCCTTTCAAAGTTTCAAAGCTCCGTCTCCATCGTTTGGTGTGAGGTGGTGATAAAACTCAGTCCGAGCTGTCTCAAGTCTTTTTCTCATCAAATCAAACATGTTTCATATTATCAAGTTTTTAGTCTCCGCTCGTGCAAATAATGACGCTCAATGACGCGTCAACGACCAGAGTTTTTCTTCTGTATGGTCGGCGTAAGTTTCCTGGTTTCTGCTCCAAACCACCATGACTTCTTAGAAAAGAAGCTTCACATCAGGAAACACATTTAAAATTTCTGTCCTGTACAAACTTCTTCATGATCAGAAAATCTTCTTTTGGTGAGGAAGCTAAAGAGTCCACGTGACTGTCTTTAAGTTTCATTAGGAAACCTTTTTATCTGCCAACACGTCACTTTCCTGGTCCAGGAAACATCCGTCTGTCAGCTGGGTAACTGTGTGTACTGTCAGTGTGTGACACTAACCTCCACAACTGCACCTGGACCAGCCCAACACCTCATGCAGGCTGAAGGCTGATGATGTCCAAAGTCTTGGAAAGTAAAGAGAGGTCAGCGGAAGTATGAAAGTGATCAAGATAAAACGTGTGGATTTGATTCAACGCATTGACAAAGATTAGAACATGTGGTGAACTCTTCATGGTGTGTTCACATGGAAAGGGGAGAACATTTGTCAGACTAGGACAGTGTGGATGTGAAGAGAACATCTGTAGCTGGGTCAATATTTACTGGTGCCACTCAGAACAAACAGAAATGATCCAGAAAAGTTCAGATTCGCTTCATGTTTGGTTTAATATCGTTTCCAAACTTCACAGATGTGACAGTATGAATCAAAATACTAAAGATTAGTTAATGAAAACAGATGAGTTCATTCTTTTTGTCATTAAGTGTCAAACTGTTCAAAGGTTTCAAATCAAAGTGATGAAATCAGACAAATGTTTTGAGTTTGAGGAGACAGATCTGCTTCACAGTGTGAGTGATGGTGCCTGACTGTGGCCCCGTCGCAACCATACATTTTTATTGACACTGCAGCAGCACAGAGATTTCAACAAAGTTAGTCAAAGGTTTGAGGTTGCTGCAGGTCAGAGTAATTAGTCACAGGTGCTACATGCAGTCCGTCTGTCACACTGAGACAAAGAAAGTCTCTGCCTGAACCCCCTCAAAGGTGGCCAAAAACAGCCTATGAGGTGTGCCGCAAACCAAAAACCGAAATCATGGTGGGCTCCCTCGTCCTGTGTACCAGTTCCTTGCCGATGTTCAGGCGAAAATTGTGTAAACTTTGGCCTGGGTCGTCAGATAAAGAGCAGGTGCTCTCTGCCCTTCTGGAAATTTCTCCTCTCAAATTAACATGGGAGTACATTGGGCAGGAGATGGGTGTTGCTGTTGCAGCTTTGCGTCTCCCGTCAAAACTATAATACTGACAGCTTTATGAGAGCGAATATGAGAGAGACGACAAACTTTCCTACGTTTGTAGCTATAAATGATTTCTGTAGCTTGACATTTGTGGCCACAGTCGCAGTTTACAAATTTATTTGTCAACGAATTTTTCTCTCTCTCTTCACTCTACTGGTGACATCACTCACTCTAGCTCGCAAAAATTCTTGCAATACACACCCATTCATTTTTTGGCATCGTTTTTGGTGATTCTTGGCAAACATTGACATTTTTGGCGTTTGGTGAAAATACATGTCCCAGCCGAGCTGGTCATTTTGATACCTTGTTTCTATGTGCGACACAAACTGCAGGACAAGAAACACGACAAAAAAAATGTTTTGTGTTTGAGGAGACAGATCTGCTTCACAGTGTGAGTGATGGACTGAACGTCAGCAGCTGATCTTCAGTCAGCAGTGTCTCTGTACACAGGAGAGACTCAGACCTCCAGACGACACAGAGACACTGAGGACCCAGGTTTCCACAGTCCAAACCCAGGATACAGAGGTTCAGTAAATGTGCTGCTGAAGGTGTGGAGGTGGATCAGTGTGTCAGAGCAGACTCTGTAGAAGGACAGAGAGCCAGCAGGACAGTCCACATACACTGCTACTCTGTGAGAGACCGAGGAGGAGGAGGAGGAGGAGGAGGAGGAGGAGGAGGAGGAGGAGATGGATGTTTGTCTCTTATTGTGCCAGACATAGTAACGCCCACCATCATAGCAGTCCAGACTCCAGGACTGATCATTCCTTCCAAACACACAGTCATCACTGCCTCCTCGCCTTCTGATTCCTCTGTAAGTCACCGCTATTTTAACAGTTCCTCTCCACTCGACCTCCCAGTAATGACGACCTTTCAGAGCATTTGTACACAGCAGCTGAAGATAGAAGTCAAATCTGTCTGGATGATCAGGATATGACTGATACTCCTCCATGTTTGTCACCTTCCTGTTGTTGTCAGACAGTTTGAGGAATCTGTTGGCTGAGTTTGTGTCGACTTCCAGTTGACAGACATCTGATGGAGAGAGCGAGACACAAACAGGTTGACAGGAGGTCCAAACTCAGAAACACACAATAAAGCATCACTGATAAAGCTGCACATCATCTTTCAGTAGCATCACCAAAGAGCTCATATTTAACACAAAGTTCAGACCTTCATCATCACACAGACAGATGAGACAAGACAACACACTGATGAGAGCACTCGTACCAAGATGAGAAAAAACATTTTCATGGTCCAACGTTGACGAATCACTGCTCAGCTGCTTCACATGTAGATTTGGGAAATTCTCTGGAGCCTCAGTTAAGGCTAAACTCTGCTCTATCCTCAGGCCTCCACACCTGCAAGGACTACAGGTGCTGTGCAGGTGTGACGCCTGCAAATGTGTATGGTCATAAATTTTGATTCATATTTTATGTGTTTTTTGTATGAGAAGACTGAGACAATTTGATATGTTTTCTACTGAGCGTTAGAGTGTAGATCCCGAATTTCACTATTCCCTCGCTTGTTGTGGTGTGTTGGCCTGACGTTCCTCAGGCAGCTATCAGCCTGCCATGGAGAACGCACAGAATGACTTCTGTCTCTTCTTTTCCTCTGAAAACAGAGCATTTATCTTCTGAGACACATGTCCACTGACACATCATTTACAGCATCAGACATGTTCTCCTGGGTTTCTGATTTGTCTGTAACACCAGTACAGACAGTCTGTAAACTTTGGGTTGTATATTGGCGTGTGATCCACAGCAGATCTTCTCTCCCAGGCTCGCCTTCTACCATCACCTCCCAAGCTTAAACACGACCACCATCCATAGTGACAGGTCAGTGAACCATACAAGACTTTACATATCAGATCATGTTGCTTCAAGAACTCTCCAATGCCAGCAGGTAGAGATGGACACCACGAGAACATTTGTATTGTGATTTTTAAATTGGTTGAATTCTGGTATCTTTCCAGCCACGCTGAAGAAGGAGCTGAATCCTAATTGAAACTTTTGAGGAATTTATCGCTGTACTTCAGTCAAGAAACTGTAAAAGTATATAGTATAACATGTGCTGTGTTCTCATGAATGAAACTTAAAACACACTCACACTTCCTCACACCAGGTCTCAGTCTCTCCGGCCCACCATGGTCCACCCTGGAAGAAGAAACAAAGTTAGAATCATCATAAACCTTCGCTCATATCCTCCATTAAACATGAGGTGACAGTAAAACAATGTGAGAGCTGCTGTTGTCTGTCCATATGTCCATACCTGAGAGTGTCCAGTCTCCAGTGTGGATCCTCCAGCCCAGCAGACAGCAGCTTCACTCCGGACTCTCCTGGATGATTGTAGCTCAGGTCCAGCTCTCTCAGATGGGAGGGGTTGGAGCTCAGAGCTGAGGCCAGAGAAGCACAGCCTTCCTCTGTGATCAGACAGTATGACAGCCTGGAAACACACAAAATACAATAAATAAATACAATATCATAAAAATAAAAACAGCCTTAATATTTTACATGCCAGATAACTCCTTAGAAAAAGTTGGATCCTGACCTGAGACTTTCCAGTGTACAGTGTGGACTCCCCAGTCCAGCAGACAGCAGCTTCACTCCTGAATCCTGCAGGTCGTTGTTACTCAGGTCCAGATCTTTCAGACTAGAGGACTGGGAGCTGAGGACTGAGGACAGAGCTTCACAGCTTCTCTCTGAGAGGTTACAGTCACTCAGTCTGAGAAGGAATCAGCAAAGCAGAACAAACCAATTGCAAAAATTATTTGCCTTGACAAAAGAGAAAACAGATTTAATCTGGACAGTTACGTGTGCACTTACAGAGCTTTCTTGGAGGCTTTGATCACTGGCAGCAGCCTCAGAAGAGCCTCCTCTGAAGCAGAGAACTTCTTCAGGTCAAACACGTCCAGATCTTCTTCTGATGACAGCAAGATGAAGACCAGAGCTGACCACTGAGCAGGAGAGAGTTTATCTGTGGAGAGACTTCCTGAACTCAGGTACTGTTGGATCTCCTCCACTAGAGAACGATCATTCAGTTCATTCAGACAGTGGAACAGATTGATGCTTCTCTCTGCAGAGGGACTCTCTTCAATCTTCTTCTTGATGTACTCGACTGTTTCCTGATTGGTTCTTGAGTCATTTCCTGTCTGTGTCAGCAGACCTCGTAGGAGAGTCTGATTGGTCTGCAGTGAAAGTCCCAGGAGGAAGCGGAGGAACAAGTCCAGGTGTCCATTTGGACTCTGTAAGGCCTTGTCCACAGCACTCTGGTGGAGATGTGCTAGTTTAGGTTTGTCTCTGAAGACTTTAGACCACCTGGAAGTTGGTTGTTCTTCTGCCAGCAGATTGACTCCAGAGTTGATGAAGGTCAGATGAACATGAAGAGCAGCCAGAAACTCCTGAACACTCAGATGGACGAAGCAGAACACCTTGTCCTGGTACAGTCCTCTCTCCTCTTTAAAGACCTGTGTGAACACTCCTGAGTACACTGAGGCGTCTCTGATATCGATGCCACACTCTGTCAGGTCTGATTCATAGAAGATCAGGTTTCCTTTCTGCAGCTGCTCAAAAGCCAGTTTTCCCAGAGACTCAATCATCTTCCTGCTCTCTGGACTCCAGTGTGGATCTGTCTCAGCTCCTCCATCATACTTCATGTTCTTCACTTTGCACTGAACCACCAGGAAGTGGATGTACATCTCAGTCAGGGTCTTGGGCAGCTCTCCTCCCTCTCTGGTCTTCAACAGATCCTCCAGAACTGTAGCAGAGATCCAGCAGAAGACTGGGATGTGGCACATGATGTGGAGGCTTCGTGATGTCTTGATGTGGGAGATGATTCTTCTGGCCTGCTCCTCATCTCTGAATCTCTTCTTGAAGTACTCGTCCTTCTGAGGGTCGGTGAACCCTCTGACCTCTGTCACCATGTCAACACAGTCAGGAGGGATCTGATTGGCTGCTGCAGGTCTTGTGGTTATCCAGAGGCGAGCAGAGGGAAGCAGTTTCCCCCTGATGAGGTTTGTCAGCAGCACATCCACTGAGGTGGACTCTGTAACATCAGTCAGGGTCTCAGTGTTGTGGAAGTCCAGAGGAAGTCGACACTCATCCAGACCGTCAAAGATGAACACAACCTGGAAGTCTTCAAACCTGCAGATTCCTGCTTCTTTGGTTTCAGTGAAGAAGTGATGAACAAGTTCCACCAAGCTGAACTTTTTCTCTCTCAGCACATTCAGCTCTCTGAAAGTGAATGGAAATATGAACTGTATGTCCTGGTTGGCTTTGTCTTCAGCCCAGTCCAGAGTGAACTTCTGTGTTAAGACTGTTTTCCCAATGCCAGCCACTCCCTTTGTCATCACTGTTCTGATTGGTTCATCTCTTCCAGGTGAGGCTTTAAAGATGTCTTCACACCTGATGGTTGTTTCTGGTCTGTCTGCTTTCCTGGATGCTGTTTCAATCTGCCTGACCTCGTGTTCATCATTGATCTCTGCAGTCCCTCCCTCTGTGATGTAGAGCTCTGTGTAGATCTGCTTCAGAAGGGTTGGGTTTCCTGTTTTAGGAATCCCCTCAAACACACACTGGAACTTCTTCTTCAGGTTAGATTTAAGTTCACGCTGACAGACTCCAGCAATAAGTTCTGAATGAAGACACAACAAATAAGAGCATTCAGTGATTGATGAAGAAGATATGACAATGTAATTCTCCTAAAGAATCCATGTAAACACATTAGTGTCCATGTGTTGAGACATCAGTAAATGTCTCATTCATCCATCATGTTCAATCTTTAGAGAAATCCTCTTACTGCTCTGCAGACAGTCAGCCAGCTCCTCCTGCTTCATTCTCCTCAGGAAGTGCAGTGTGATCTTCAGAAATGACTCTCTGCTGCTCCTCCTCTGCTCTTCATCCTCACCGTCCAACACCTCCTCATCCTCCCTCTGACTCTCTAAGCACTCTGGGTCATCTGGACTCAGACCCTTCTGGATCCTCTTCAGCTCGTTCTTCACAAAAGTGACAATGTTCTCCTCCAGCAGCTGGAACAGAACATCGAAGTGAACATTCAGTTTGAACTGGGAGAACACAACACGTGTTAGTCTGAAGGCCTGCCACCATGTGTGGTCCACTGGAAGGGCTGCGACACGTTCTCACTCTGACCTTTAATAACGCTTACCCTTCTGATGACAGACTTGAGTAGTCAGGTCACTAATCTGAGGTCATGTAGATGACCTAGAGAGGACAGCTTCTTCAGAACTGAAGTGACATCATGTCATGACAGTAGCATTGATGAATCCTCCATTCTCATTGGCCAAGCTTCAGTAAAACTTTCAGCATAAGACATCTTGGACTCCTGTATTGAGGCTAAAAGGCCCCTCAGAGGGCACTTTACCTGTGTCGGTACATGTACACACCAGAAATATGGAGTCCAGGTCTGTCTGATGCTGCTGGGTAGACTGATCACTGGGTTCCTCTGAGCTCTGCTGATGAACTCTGTGAAGAAAACATCAAGTTAAAAAACATTTAATGATGCAACCTGCTCAGAGCTCGTTAATCTGTCCTATAGTGATGACACAAGTCCTGGTCTGAGACTTGATACAACTGTAACTGTTTCACTGAATCAGTCATCTGGGTCAGAGTCTGATCATCCTGGAATGGGCCGCAACATGGGAAGACCAGAGACAGCTGAAGACCTCAGAGACACCTGAAGACATCAGAGACACCTGAAGACCTCAGAGACAGCTGATGACCTCAGAGACACCTGAAGACCTCAGAGACACTGAAGACCTCAGAGACACCTGATGACCTCAGAGACAGCTGAAGACCTCAGAGACACCTGATGACCTCAGAGACACTGAAGACCTCAGAGACACCTGATGACCTCAGAGACAGCTGATGACCTCAGAGACACCTGAAGACCTCAGAGACACTGAAGACCTCAGAGACACCTGAAGACCTCAGAGACAGCTGATGACCTCAGAGACAGCTGAAGACCTCAGAGACACTGAAGACCTCAGAGACACCTGATGACCTCAGAGACACTGAAGACCTCAGAGACACCTGATGACCTCAGAGACAACTGATGACCTCAGAGACACTGAAGACCTCAGAGACACCTGATGACCTCAGAGACAACTGATGACCTCAGAGACACCTGATGACCTCAGAGACACTGAAGACCTCAGAGACAGCTGATGACCTCAGAGACACCTGATGACCTCAGAGACACTGAAGACCTCAGAGACACTGAAGACCTCAGAGACACCTGATGACCTCAGAGACACTGAAGACCTCAGAGACAGCTGATGACCTCAGAGACACCTGATGACCTCAGAGACACTGAAGACCTCAGAGACACTGAAGACCTCAGAGACACCTGATGACCTCAGAGACACTGAAGACCTCAGAGACAGCTGATGACCTCAGAGACACCTGATGACCTCAGAGACACTGAAGACCTCAGAGACACTGAAGACCTCAGAGACACCTGATGACCTCAGAGACAGCTCAAGACCTCAGAGACACTGAAAACCTCAGAGACACTGAAGACCTCAGAGACACCTGAAGACCTCAGAGACAGCTGATGACCTCAGAGACAGCTGAAAACCTCAGAGACACTGAAGACCTCAGAGACACCTGATGACCTCAGAGACAGCTGATGACCTCAGAGACACCTGAAGACCTCAGAGACAGCTGATGACCCCAGAGACACTGAAGACCTCAGAAACACCTGATGACCAGAGACACTGAAGACCTCAGAGACACCTGATGACCTCAGAGACAGCTGAAGACCTCAGAGACACTGAAGACCTCAGAGACAGCTGAAGACCTCAGAGACACCTGATGACCTCAGAGACAGCTGATGACCTCAGAGACAGCTGAAGACCTCAGAGACACCTGATGACCTCAGAGACAGCTGATGACCTCAGAGACACTGAAGACCTCAGAGACACCTGATGACCTCAAAGACACCTGATGACCTCAGAGACACTGAAGACCTCAGAGACACTGAAGACCTCAGAGACAGCTGAAGACGTCAGAGACACCTGATGACCTCAGAGACAGCTGAAGACCTCAGAGACACTGAAGACCTCAGAGACAGCTGAAGACCTCAGAGACACTGAAGACCTCAGAGACAGCTGATGACCTCAGAGACACTGAAGACCTCAGAGACAGCTGAAGACCTCAGAGACACTGAAGACCTCAGAGACACCTGATGACCTCAGAGACAGCTGATGACCCCAGAGACACCTGATGACCTCAGAGACAGCTCAAGACCTCAGAGACACTGAAAACCTCAGAGACACCTGATGACCTCAGAGACAGCTGATGACCTCAGAGACACTGAAGACCTCAGAGACACTGAAGACTTCAGAGACACTGAAGACTTCAGAGACACCTGATGACCTCAGAGACAGCTGATGACCTCAGAGACACCTGAAGACCTCAGAGACACCTGATGACCTCAGAGACACTGAAGACCTCAGAGACACCTGAAGACCTCAGAGACACTGAAGACCTCAGAGACACCTGATAGCAGCACAGGCTGCATGATCCACTAATGGTGACCCAGAGGAGAAGCCCAGCCCAGAATCACGCCCAACTGAGCAGAACAGATCGATCCAACAAACACTGTAAGCTTTGCAGCTGAGTGAGTGTGCAACAACCTGCCGTCCTCCATCAACTGAAGCCAGCATGTAGCTCTGTGCGTCCTAACATGACTGAGAGACAAATGGACTAGCTGGACGTGAATCTGCATGTGAAGAAATCCAGAGACTGAAAGTCCAGAAGAATTTGTAGGTTGAGGACAGTTCAAGTGAAACAACCTTTACATGTGAACTATACAGACTCTGTGTTGACTTACTCTGTCTCATGATCCTGCCCTTTAAAATTAGGTGGTGGAGTCCTGGACCGGGCACTCTGCATGGACACACAGCTGGGATCAGGTCCAGCAGAGTCTGGTCTCAGAGTCTGCTGTGGACTTCAGCAGAACACACAGAGCTTTGAGTGTGAATCATGATGGTGGAGTGATGTGAGTGCTGAGCTGTGAATCCTCATCTCACCTCTGAGCTGCATGTTCCCCACACAGAGTGCCTTTAGAGGGGCGGGCTCCCTCCTCTCCGTCCTCACACTGGTTCATAGTCCACACAGAGCTGCTCCGTCACTGCAACAAGCTTTTCATCACAGGACACGTCGCTTCTTCAACAGGTCACAAAGACTGCAAGACATCACATGAGAAACTTTTTTGCACTGAGCAGGTCATCTGAAGACTCTGCTGATACATGAACTGAAACAGTCAGTGACTTTTCTTTGACCTCGTGATGTTTCATGCTGCAGTGATCCGGGTTAATGAAGCCACAGAGCACGAACTGGTTCAGCTGGTCTGCCCGACCAAAGCAATAAACAGAAGAGTTATATAACTCTACCAGCATCAGCTTCCTTATCGTCTCCACACACACACACACACACACACTGCAGTACAACTTAATGAACACAGTCCAAACAGCCACAGTGTTACGCTCTGTTACATTACTGAGGACAAGGAAAAGTGTTTAGGAAAGGACACAGGAGATGTGTTTGGACTACTGACCCACAGCCCAGAGCTCAGACTCAGGACAGACATTCACAGGAAGGACCGACTCTCCATGACTTCAACACAAACAACACTCAGACGTATGAAGGTTAGAGAGCAAACATTTACACATTTCTTACCTGGTGAACTCAGAAACTGTCACCTTCACCAGTCCAAGAAACACTGAAGAAGAAGCTGCTCATTTCCTGCTCACAGTCCTGGACTCTGTGCACCTGATCTGAGGACGCTGCCTCAGTGACGTTTGAACCAGTCTAACCTGTTGGACACACCCAGAGACGTCACAGCTCAGGTGGTGCAGTTCTACGACCTGTCCACTAGAAGGTGCTAACTGACCGTGTGATGAAAGATCAAGGACAGATCAGCAGCTTCAGTCGACTCCAACACAAACATCTTCAAACTCTGAGTTTATTTTCAGCGTTAACCTCAACAAGTCCAACAGTAAAATCCTGTAGGAGGGGGGTCTGTAGGAGACATGAGCGCGGTTCCGTCTCACTGCTCTACAGGAAGCAGCGGATGTTGTTGACGCGCAGTGAAACTACAAACTTCAGAAGATGGACTACAACACGCGCAGCTGAGACACTCCTCCTCGTGCGCTCTGACCGTGTGTGTTCAGTTCAGCTGTCACACAGGTGACAGGTCACTCACCTGTCCATCACAGATGATGACGTCCTGCTGCACGCGCTGCATGTCGCCTTCATGTGATAAGGATAATCAGTCCAATCAGTGACGTTTCACCCAGAGACGTCACACATCAGCAGTTCTACCAACTGTCCACAAGATGGCGCCAGCTGACCGTCTGATGAAGCACAGAGCTTCAAACGATCAGTTATTAGTTAATTAATCAGTTCAGTCCTACGTCTGCTCTGAGTCCAGAACCAGAACCAGGAGCTGGTTCTACGGGAGAGGAGCTTCATAACTGAAGACTCTGACCCGTTCTAACACTCTGACCCGTTCTAACGACACTCTGACCCGTTCTAACGACACTCTGACCCGTTCTAACACTCTGACCCGTTCTAACGACACTCTGACCCGTTCTAACACTCTGACCCGTTCTAACACTCTGACCCGTTCTAACGACACTCTGACCCATTCTAACACTCTGACCCGTTCTAACGACACTCTGACCCGTTCTAACACTCTGACCCGTTCTAACGACACTCTGACCCGTTCTAACGACACTCTGACCCGTTCTAACACTCTGACCCGTTCTAACGACACTCTGACCCGTTCTAACACTCTGACCCGTTCTAACGACACTCTGACCCGTTCTAACACTCTGACCCGTTCTAACACTCTGACCCGTTCTAACGACACTCTGACCCGTTCTAACACTCTGACCCGTTCTAACACTCTGACCTGTTCTAACGCTCTGACCCGTTCTAACGCTCTGACCCGTTCTAACACTCTGACCTGTTCTAACGCTCTGACCCGTTCTAACACTCTGACCCGTTCTAACGACACTCTGACCCGTTCTAACACTCTGACCCGTTCTAACGACACTCTGACCCGTTCTAACGACACTCTGACCCGTTCTAACACTCTGACCCGTTCTAACGACACTCTGACCCGTTCTAACACTCTGACCCGTTCTAACGACACTCTGACCCGTTCTAACACTCTGACCCGTTCTAACGACACTCTGACCCGTTCTAACACTCTGACCCGTTCTAACGACACTCTGACCCGTTCTAACACTCTGACCCGTTCTAACGACACTCTGACCCGTTCTAACGACACTCTGACCCGTTCTAACACTCTGACCCGTTCTAACGACACTCTGACCCGTTCTAACACTCTGACCCGTTCTAACGACACTCTGACCCGTTCTAACACTCTGACCCGTTCTAACACTCTGACCCGTTCTAACGACACTCTGACCCGTTCTAACACTCTGACCTGTTCTAACACTCTGACCTGTTCTAACGCTCTGACCCGTTCTAACACTCTGACCTGTTCTAACACTCTGACCTGTTCTAACGCTCTGACCCGTTCTAACGCTCTGACCCGTTCTAACACTCTGACCTGTTCTAACGCTCTGACCCGTTCTAACACTCTGACCCGTTCTAACACTCTGACCCGTTCTAACGACACTCTGACCCGTTTTAACACTCTGACCCGTTCTAACGACACTCTGACCTGTTCTAACACTCTGACCCGTTCTAACGACACTCTGACCCGTTCTAACGACACTCTGACCCGTTCTAACGACACTCTGACCCGTTCTAACACTCTGACCCGTTCTAACGACACTCTGACCCGTTTTAACACTCTGACCCGTTCTAACGACACTCTGACCCGTTCTAACACTCTGACCCGTTCTAACACTCTGACCCGTTCTAACGACACTCTGACCCGTTTTAACACTCTGACCCGTTCTAACGACACTCTGACCCGTTCTAACACTCTGACCTGTTCTAACACTCTGACCCGTTCTAACACTCTGACCTGTTCTAACACTCTGACCCGTTCTAACGACACTCTGACCTGTTCTAACACTCTGACCCGTTCTAACGACACTCTGACCTGTTCTAACACTCTGACCCGTTCTAACGACACTCTGACCTGTTCTAACACTCTGACCCGTTCTAACGACACTCTGACCTGTTCTAACACTCTGACCCGTTCTAACGACACTCTGACCCGTTCTAACACTCTGACCTGTTCTAACACTCTGACCCGTTCTAACGACACTCTGACCCGTTCTAACACTCTGACCCGTTCTAACGACACTCTGACCCGTTCTAACACTCTGACCCGTTCTAACACTCTGACCCGTTCTAACGACACTCTGACCTGTTCTAACAACACTCTGACCCGTTCTAACACTCTGACCCGTTCTAACGACACTCTGACCCGTTCTAACACTCTGACCCGTTCTAACGACACTCTGACCCGTTCTAACACTCTGACCCGTTCTAACGACACTCTGACCCGTTCTAACACTCTGACCCGTTCTAACACTCTGACCCGTTCTAACGACACTCTGACCCGTTCTAACACTCTGACCCGTTCTAACGCTCTGACCTGTTCTAACACTCTGACCCGTTCTAACGCTCTGACCTGTTCTAACACTCTGACCCGTTCTAACACTCTGACCTGTTCTAACACTCTGACCTGTTCTAACGACACTCTGACCTGTTCTAACACTCTGACCCGTTCTAACACTCTGACCCGTTCTAACGACACTCTGACCCGTTCTAACACTCTGACCCGTTCTAACGACACTCTGACCCGTTCTAACACTCTGACCCGTTCTAACGACACTCTGACCCGTTCTAACACTCTGACCCGTTCTAACACTCTGACCCGTTCTAACGACACTCTGACCCGTTCTAACACTCTGACCCGTTCTAACGCTCTGACCTGTTCTAACACTCTGACCCGTTCTAACACTCTGACCTGTTCTAACACTCTGACCTGTTCTAACGACACTCTGACCCGTTCTAACGCTCTGACCCGTTCTAACGACACTCTGACCTGTTCTAACACTCTGACCCGTTCTAACGCTCTGACCCGTTCTAACGCTCTGACCCGTTCTAACGCTCTGACCCGTTCTAACACTCTGACCCGTTCTAACACTCTGACCTGTTCTAACACTCTGACCCGTTCTAACACTCTGACCCGTTCTAACGACACTCTGACCCGTTCTAACACTCTGACCCGTTCTAACGACACTCTGACCTGTTCTAACACTCTGACCCGTTCTAACACTCTGACCTGTTCTAACACTCTGACCCGTTCTAACACTCTGACCTGTTCTAACACTCTGACCCGTTCTAACGACACTCTGACCTGTTCTAACACTCTGACCCGTTCTAACGACACTCTGACCCGTTCTAACACTCTGACCCGTTCTAACACTCTGACCTGTTCTAACACTCTGACCCGTTCTAACACTCTGACCTGTTCTAACACTCTGACCCGTTCTAACACTCTGACCCGTTCTAACACTCTGACCCGTTCTAACGACACTCTGACCTGTTCTAACACTCTGACCCGTTCTAACACTCTGACCTGTTCTAACGACACTCTGACCTGTTCTAACACTCTGACCTGTTCTAACGACACTCTGACCCGTTCTAACGACACTCTGACCTGTTCTAACACTCTGACCCGTTCTAACACTCTGACCCGTTCTAACGCTCTGACCCGTTCTAACGCTCTGACCCGTTCTAACACTCTGACCCGTTCTAACACTCTGACCTGTTCTAACACTCTGACCCGTTCTAACACTCTGACCCGTTCTAACGACACTCTGACCCGTTCTAACACTCTGACCCGTTCTAACGACACTCTGACCTGTTCTAACACTCTGACCCGTTCTAACACTCTGACCTGTTCTAACACTCTGACCCGTTCTAACACTCTGACCTGTTCTAACACTCTGACCCGTTCTAACGACACTCTGACCTGTTCTAACACTCTGACCCGTTCTAACGACACTCTGACCCGTTCTAACACTCTGACCCGTTCTAACACTCTGACCTGTTCTAACACTCTGACCCGTTCTAACACTCTGACCTGTTCTAACACTCTGACCCGTTCTAACACTCTGACCCGTTCTAACACTCTGACCCGTTCTAACGACACTCTGACCTGTTCTAACACTCTGACCCGTTCTAACACTCTGACCTGTTCTAACGACACTCTGACCTGTTCTAACACTCTGACCTGTTCTAACGACACTCTGACCTGTTCTAACACTCTGACCTGTTCTAACACTCTGACCTGTTCTAACACTCTGACCTGTTCTAACGACACTCTGACCTGTTCTAACACTCTGACCCGTTCTAACACTCTGACCCGTTCTAACGACACTCTGACCCGTTCTAACACTCTGACCCGTTCTAACGACACTCTGACCCGTTCTAACGACACTCTGACCCGTTCTAACACTCTGACCCGTTCTAACACTCTGACCTGTTCTAACGACACTCTGACCTGTTCTAACACTCTGACCCGTTCTAACACTCTGACCTGTTCTAACACTCTGACCTGTTCTAACACTCTGACCCGTTCTAACACTCTGACCCGTTCTAACACTCTGACCCGTTCTAACGACACTCTGACCTGTTCTAACACTCTGACCCGTTCTAACACTCTGACCTGTTCTAACACTCTGACCCGTTCTAACGACACTCTGACCTGTTCTAACACTCTGACCCGTTCTAACACTCTGACCTGTTCTAACACTCTGACCCGTTCTAACGCTCTGACCCGTTCTAACGCTCTGACCCGTTCTAACGACACTCTGACCTGCGTCACATTATTCTCAGTCAAACATGAATCCTGCTGGACATTAAATCTGATCTCATCTATAATAATTCTAATAAAATAATAAATATTTAAATTATTTCAGCAGCTTCTATAATGGCAGAGGAGCAGAGAGTGAAGAGGACGGAGGACAAATCAAATCAAATCAAACTTTATTTGTACAGCCCAAAGTCACAGACACATTTATCCTCAGAGGCTTCACAGTCTGTACAGGGAGTGACACCCTCTGTCCTTAGACCCTCGGTTCCAGTGAGGAAAAACTTGCCCACAAAAGGGGGGGGGGGGGGGGGGGGGGGGGGCTGAGCCAGCCCTAACTATAGACAGGCTGCTGTGGTTCAGACCTTCATGCTCCCCTCAGCATGATTTCTAATAACTTTATTGATCACCAGGTGTCGTTCACCTGTCCATCCTCAAACACTGTTTGTTTGACTCAAAGTTTGAAGTCAGAAATTAAAAATGAAGTTCGGTTCTCCTGAGCTGCCTCCTCCTGAGGATGGATCCATGTTTGCTGGATCAAAGTCGGTATTTGAAAATATTGGTTATTAATTAGGCCCCAGTGGACCCACATAGACACATATTTGTGATGTGTGTTTGTGTTTGTGTGATCTCACATTAATTGATAATTAAATCCAGCGAAGTCAGATGAAAAGACTCTGCGGCTCCTCCAGGTTGTTTTTCTTTAATCGTTCGTATGTTTTGTTTGTTTGTTTGCTGCTAATGTTTTAATTAAAGATGCTAATTTTACCTCCAGCTGCAGTCGCTCATTTGCATGAACAGCTCGTGTAGATTCTGCTGCTTAGAGAGAGGAGGGGAGTCCATCAGCATCCTGATCCTGCCAGGTACTGACCAACCCGGTCCGGTCCGGCTGCTGAGCCCGGTTCTGTTAGCATGCTAACAGCCGGATGCGACATGAGTCATCAACGACCAACAAAGTCTAAAACAGCAGCTGAAAATACTGAAGCATGACTTTGTCTGTTTGACGTCATGGAGACAAACAGAATGTTGATCTTTAATTTGGATCTGTCAGCTCAGTTGTTCAGTTTCAATCATCAGTTTTTAAAGTTTCATATTTTCTGTGATCAGTTTATTAGTCTGTGACAAATCGCTCAGACCGAGCTCAGCCGACTGTAACTTCAGATTTATAATAATAATATCGATAACACATTGGCTTGTTGTACAGCTTTCATGTTTATCACCAATAAAAGATTAAATATGGAACAAAGACGAAAAGTTTGGTTGGACATTTATGAGGAGACGTCTGATGATCGCAGACAGTCGGGGGGAAGGCGGGTACCGACAACCGACCAATCGGATCATCAGCTGCAGAGCGGCGAGGAGACAGCAGACCATCCGGACAGAGACCGGAAAAGAAAGACGAGCGTGCTGACGTCACGCTGACCCTGAAGGATCGGCGTGATCAGCTGGGTGAAGCAGTCCGTCCGTCCGTCCAGCAGCCTGATGATTTATTGATTTCCATCATATCTGATATTAAACAGGGACGTCAAACTCAACTCAGGAATCGTACACATCTTTTATACCTGTGACTCATGGACACACCCCTCCGTGCTGCAGGTCGTTAGGGTCACCTGTGATTCGTCAGAGTCACCTGTGGGTTGTTATGGTAACCTGTGGGTTGTTATGGTAACCTGTGGTTCTCTACAGTCACCCAGGATACAGACCTGGGCAAGGTAATGCCTGGAATTCAAACTTTATGCCTTGTGCCTCTGCAGAGCTGAAAATGTGTCTGACTCCAGAAAGTTCATCTCTTGTCGTGATGATCTCGTCTGACTTCATCTGACTGGCTGACAGCAGCTTCCAGTTTGACGTTGAGTCAGAAGTTGAGCCTGGTTCAACTTTTCTGCCTTTGTTTTGTCAGAGAGAAGACGGACGTCATGTTTTACCCTGAACCTTCTACGATGTGCTGTCAGACAGACAGACAGACAGACAGACAGATGAGCCGTCTGTCTGCTTCACATCACACGTTGGACGAGGACGTCTCACTGTCTCTTTTCTTTAAAATCGTAGCCGGACGTGTTGACAGGCTGACGCTGAACATGAGCAGACACAGACTGCAGCTTCACTTCACAAAGTATTTTATTAGAAATGTTTCTGTGCTGCAACACGACAGGGAACCACAGTCTGTTAGCACGCTAAACGTTGCTAATTAAAACAGTAAATCAGTTCTAAAATACGAAAAAATGATTCACTGAAGTTTTGTTAAACGTTTCTGCTCCCTGAATTTTAGAATTCATAATTTATAGTATACAGTGTAGTATAGGAATATATAATATATATATAACATAAAGGAATTACCATGAATCCATCATCTGTTTCCAGCAGCAGCTAATATCACTGACTAGTCCAGCAGCAGTCAGCCCAGCTCGGCGTCTGTCTTTCAGCCTTTTATTTCACCAAGCTCTCACCAACCACTAAAAGTCAGTCCCAGATTTACTCTTGTCCGGCGGCTTCTTGCTCGCTCACTCTCTCCTTTTCTCTTCTTAGCTTCCTCCGTCAGCGTCCTCTTCACTCTCTGCTCCTCTGCCATCATGTCCATAGAAGCTGCTGACTGCTGGGCCTGAACACCTCTTCTCCTTCTTCTTCTTCTTCTTCTTCTTCTTCTGTGGTACAAACACTAACACTCCTGCGGTGCTCTGAGCTAACAGACTGAGCTAACAGCAGCAAACACAGACAGATCTCATGTGTCATGTCTTAATGAAGTCAGCCGCTCTTCTTCCAGCTCTCCACGCTGAGAGTTGATCTGCTGACCTGTGCGAGTGTTATTTGTTTAAAGCGGAGCTAATCCTCAATTGTCACGCTCCCGTAATCCCATCCCCGGCCTTCCTTTTCAATCCCATCATCCCCCTCTCTCTCTCTCTCACACACTCCCCGGACCTTCAGGCGGCGAGCAGAAATCACCACGACGACCACTCCAACATGAACCAAATGTCAGCCTCTGCCTCGTCGTGGAGCCGCAGACCGCCGAGATAATTACAGCCGCTCGGCGCTCGCCAGTCTGACCGCCGCTGCCGGGACGACGCAGAAGAAAACAACATGTGAAGGACTGTGAAGGTGAAGCAGGAGAGACAGACTGTTCATACAGAGATTAATCCACCTTAAAATCTCACGGCACATTTCACAAATATAGATAATAAGTTCATTCATGACTCCGACTGCTTTACACACAGACGGAAACTATTACAACACGAGATAGATTCACTCATCACAGCAGCTCGAGTGCACGAGGTGAAATTAATAAAATGTCAAAGAAATAAAACTATTATTATTAAATTATTTCTGCAGTTTATTCAAAAATAACAGCAACAGAACAGAGCTAAGCTAAGCTAAGCTATTATTAGCTATTTATAATTATTAACTAAACTTTTTATTTCAATCTTAAAATGAAAAATCAGACGTCCTGGAAACAAATCAAACTTCCTCTAATTTAAATAACAATGCTCACTCTGCAGGAAGTCGATCTCCACAGTGTGTTCACTTTAACTTCAGCCTGTCTGAGCTGAAATACCACAGAAATCAGCTGAGCAAGTTAAAGATGTGTGTGTGTGTGTGTGTGTGTGTGAACACACATTTAAAACAGTAAAACTAAATTAAACATGATAAAATCAACGAGTCACTCCACGTGAATTCTGCGATCACGTCTGACTTCACGTTAAAACATCAAACGAAAAAGAAATCATCAATAAAAATGTGTGTAAACAGATAAAAACTTTAATTTTGAGTTCATGGATTCTTTAAAAACATCAAACACCTGAAAAATAATAAATCTGTTGATGGTTCATGATAAATCATCATCAGTCATGGATCACTGCCCCCCCCGGCCTCTGTCCCGCCTCAGGTTTAGTTTTAATGGTGACGACGAGCAGCCGACACAAAAACACGCTGTGTCGTGCTCCCTGTCTGGGCCACGGCACGGGCCGCAGAGACGAATCCTGAGACGACACGCTCAGATGTCACCTGACTCGCTCAGACGTCACCTGACATGCTCAGATGTCACCTGACTCGCTCAGATGTCACCTGACTCGCTCAGACGTCACCTGACTCGCTCAGGAAGGAGCGTTTACTGGAAATCTGAGATAAAAGCAGAAAATCATTCATGCGAAGCCGCCTCACTTTAACCATTTAGTGTCATTTCAGGAGTCATGAATCGTGATGAGCACGCCCGGCTGCCACGTGCACGCCCGGCTGCCACGTGCACGCTGCTGCAAAATGAACAATTAAGAAGCGGCGGGCTAATTAAGCGCAGAGATGAGTCGTCTGTGTGTGTTTGCCCTGGAGGAGGCCTTTTCCACTGGGCCTCTGATCAAAGAGGGAGCGCCCCCGCCACGGCACGCTTCCTCCGGCTAAACGCAGATGAACGCTCCACCCACCCCCACCCGCGACAACACCAGGCAGAGAACAACAAATATTTCCTGAAAGTGGCAGCGTGTTGAATCATCATTACACCAAAAACATTTGTTTGTGAGTCAAAACAAAGACAGAAATGTTTCCCGCCTTTCCAAATGCAAATGAAGCGGCGCTGCAACTTTTAAACCTGGATCGACGCCCGCCTCCCGAGCCGCTCTCGTCGCATCTCGTCTGTCTTCTGCTCGTGTTCTTGGGGAATATGCAAAGTTCATCAGGCCCGCATCCTGACTTTCATGTCGGGCCTCGGCTTCTTGACGGAGACAGACAGACGCTCGGCAGAGAGTGAGGAGTCAGGTAACGCAGCGTTTCAGCCCGCAGGCCTGAATCGTGGCGCTGACGCCCGTGTCGGCTAATTCGCGCTGACGTGCTCCTGATGGCGGCGCTTCATTAGAAACAGTCTGAGAGGGCTCCGACCTTCTGCGCGCTGCGTGCACGAGCCTTTGATTCCTCGGCAGCATGACAGCTCCTCATCACGCGCCTCGTGTCGTCTTTTGTGGGAAGTTTTGCAACAGTTAGCATAAATGTTTCATCTTTCTGCCCCGCGTCGCGGCCCTGCTGCCGGGGCGCCATCCGGCTGGCAGAGATGTCACCGAGCGCCGCCGGAAACCCACAAACCTTTGTGAAGTGTACTTTTCTCCACGTTAACACACAGAGATGAAGCAACGGAGGCAAACAGACGAACGCGTTTGGGAGTTTGACGAGGAGCTGCAAAGTGGAATGCGGCCTGCGAGGACGTGAATCTGCGTTTTAGATAAACTGGTACACTTTATTTATTCCAGCAGCTTCTTTACATTCCAGATGGAAGTTTACCGAAGGAATCGTTCGACAAGTGCGAGAAAGTCAAGAAACTTTCAGGTGCAGCAGTTCAGAAAGTTTTATCTGCCGATAACGAAGGTGCAGTAACATTACGACGACGTGCCAATTAACGAGTCTGCGAGTGCCTGCAGCCAAATTAAATATATACTTACATCTGATTTCAAAGGCGCTGTAACGCCTCTCTGCTCCACCGTGGAAGACTTTACTTAAGCTGCAGGAAGAGCATCATTAAAATTAAACCGATCGAGGATTTCATCGTGGAGCCGCCGGCGACTGTTCAGCACTTCAAAACAAACTGCAGGGCCCGAATGGATCCAGTCAAACGCTCGCTCTCTTTATTTCATGATGTTTGTCGGCGCTCGCTTCATTAATTCAGATTACAGACAAACACACAGAGACGCCGAGCGGCAGCTCAGCGGAGAACCAACTGTCCACACGAGGACAGACAATGATTTAATATCAGGCCGTCAGTCACAGGACGAACACAGCACGAGGCCAGAGACAAAACCTGGACGTAGTCTCTGTGACGTCCCGCAGACTGTCTAAAACCTGGACGTAGTCTCTGTGACGTCCTACAGACTGTCTGAAACCTTGGACGTAGTCTCTGTGACGTCCCCGCAGACTGTCTGAAACCTGGACGTAGTCTCTGTGACGTCTCCTCCTCCGTCCTCGTTCCTTCTGATCGGAGTCTCGGTGACGTGTCGTCTGTCGTCGGGCAGATCAGACCACATCATCTGTCAGTGAACTTCCTAACAAAGCCGTCATGTAAATGGACTCAGTCGGCCGTGTCCTCCATCTCTGATCCTCCTCTCCACTTCATATATCATCCACATAATAACCCTCATCCACCCGCCCCCGCCCGGGGTGACCACGAGACCCCCACCCACCTTCAGGCGCTCACAGCAGCAGAGGGATTTATTATCAAAGACGTACGTCCCAGTGGGCGTGGTTCAACATACGGTTCCTGCAGGGACGGTCTTATTAGTCTCTAGCTGGGGTCCTCCGGCAAAAAGTGGCCACAGGGGCTCATGGGTAATGTAGTATGTGGAGCTAACAAACTGAGCTAACAGCAGCTACAGTGGTTAGCAGTTTACTTCACTGTCCATCAGGAGAGTCTGTAAATCACAGATTGAATCGAATCACTGATCAATGATCAGAGTGTCTGAAGTCCGGACATCGGATCTGATCTCAGTCTGTGGACTCGTCTTGGACGGCGTGGACGGTTTTATCAATCTTCTGGTCTGTCGTCATCTTCAGCTGATCCTACTGAGAGCCTCCATCTCATCCCGGCTCTGCGCGGGCCGAGCCAGGCCGGTGAGTTATTATTACATCCTGAGAATATGCAAATTGAAGCGGCTCGGCGGTGTGTGTTTTTGATGGAAGAATACAAATCACAGCAGACATGACACTTTTTTAATTTTCCTGATGAATGTAATGCTTCAGAAAGAGGAAGGATTGATGACGGGGCGTAATGAACTCTTTAGCACGGAGAGGCTGCAAGGTTTTTCATTACACCGTCCTGTGTGAAGACGCTCGTCCACAAATCTGTCCGAGCAGTGCAGCACGGTCCTGGTTCAGGTCCGACAGCCGGAGAGGACCAGAGCTGCCCAGCACACACCCAAAACTGAACAACGCTGATTATATTAATAAATTATGATCATCGATGAGGCGTTTATTCTTACACTGCAATAAAGTCTGATCATACTTTATCAGTTTATTTTATTTCTGCACAACTGAATAAAATCAAAATTTACTGAAACATCCAACTGTAGCTGCTGTTAGCTCAGTTTGTTAGCTGGACTGTGAGCTGATCTGTTAGTGTTTTTACCACAGAAGAAGAAGAAGAGGTGTTCAGGCCCAGCAGTCAGCAGCCTCTATGGACATGATGGCAGAGGAGCAGAGAGTGAAGAGGACGCTGACGGAGGAAGCTAAGAAGAGAAAAGGAGAGAGTGAGCGAGCAAGAAGCCGCCGGACAAGAGTAAATCTGGGACTGACTTTTAGTGGTTGGTGAGAGCTTGGTGAAATAAAAGGCTGAAAGACAGACGCCGAGCTGGGCTGACTGCTGCTGGACTAGTCAGTGATATTAGCTGCTGCTGGGTCTGCTGCTGTGACCTGGATGATGATTGGCTGATTAGAAGTAATGTAATCAGAGTAAATACTCGAGTACAGCCGGACATAGTTACACAGTGGGATTACTCTGTGACACTGGTTTAAACTGGTTTATATGAGGTGTTCGATGTTTTCCTTCAGTCGGCCTTTGTGCTGCGTGTGTGTGTGTGTGTGGTTTAAAGAGTAATGGCCTCCATTCATTATGAGGCCAGTTGATTTTCATTTACTCTCTCAGCTCCGACAATTAAAGGGAGCAGCTGAGGAGGTGATGGAGGAACCGGGACGCCCAGAGGTCGCTCGCCACTTTAAGTGATAAATTAAATACTATTATCAAGACTCCACCCCCCCAACTACACACACACACACACACACTCACACACACACACACACACACACACACTCTACCAGCTCAGCATCATTTAAACAGGATCTGTCTGTTTGATCTGAGGACAGAGTAAACTCTCTGATTGGTTAACGAGCTACGTCAGCTGATTGCTTGTTTGTTTCATTGACGACGTGACGAGATGGAGGACAACACACTGTCTCATCCTGTCTGTCTGTCCTTCTCTGGCGTCTCTGTGTTTTGTTGTCCTGTCGTCTCTTCTGTCCACGATGTGTTTTACCTCTCATGTCCTCTTTTGTCCCTCTTGTCTCCTCGCCTTGTTCTGAGTACCACCTTGTTTCATGCGTCCTGTTTCCTCGCTTCCTTGTCATCTTCGGTTGTCTTCGTCTTTTGTTGTCTCATCGTCTTCCTCGTCCTCTCATGTTTTGTTGTCCTCGTCTCTCCTGTCTCCTTGTTGTCTTGTCCTCTGTCGTCCCCTCACCATCTCTGTTGTGTCCTCATGTCGTATTGTCTCTCCTCTGTCTTTGTTCTTCTGTCTCCGTCTCCGTCCTCGTCTTCTTCTGTGGTGTAAGTGTGTGTGTGACAGGAAGCTGGACGGCGTCGGAGTCCGGCGGCGCCTCGTCCACAACAAAACACATATTAGCATTAGAGAGCAAACTAACATATTAGCGCGCGGCTGGTCTCGGCGCCATCAGTCATCCGGCGGGGGACAAACACAATTACAGCGCTGCGATAACAGAGTGCAGAAGAAGAAGAAGAGGAAAGCGGTGACCTCTGCGGCTCGCCTCCATTTAAACGTTGGACGTCTCGTTGAATTAGTGTCACAGTGTGAAAGACAAAGCTAATGGAAATGAGCTGCAGACGGCCGCTCTGCTGATTGGGCCTCGTATAATTAGAATAATATCACGTCCGGCGTTAATAACAAGGAGAGGAAATAAATAACGGGGGATCCTTTAATAGCTGCTGCCGCCGCGCTCCGGCGTTTAAAATGTGCCGAGGCCAGCGCTTCTTCCTGTTTACTCATGGCCCGCTGATCGCCTCAGTATTGATGTGGCGGAGCGAGCGCGCTGAAGGATCCTCGGCTCGGGCGGAGGGCGGGCGGGGTTCCATCCTGATTATTCATCTTGATAAATCCATAAAGACGGACAAATTATGAAGCTGAACGAACCGTGCTGATCGATGGGAGCCTTTACTGCATCCACAAATATTCATTTAGCTGCCGACAGCAGAGACGACGTCGTGCTTTTAATTGTTCTCTGCAGACGAGCGACGATTCGTCATTCTCAGAGAATCAGCAAAGTCTCCTTTAAATGCTCCTGATGTTTGTTTCACTCTTTTTAAACGAAGTTATGTTTCAGGAAGCTAACGAGCTCCGACATCGACCAGATGAAACGTCTCAGAACGTCACCTGACGGCAGCTGCTGTTCATCTCAAACACTGTGTTTGTGTCAGAGACTGAATTCATCTGAATCAAAGAACAAACTGAATAAATAAATCAAAGCTCATCTCAGGACAAACTCGTTAGCACGTTAGCTCGTTAGCAGCCTGTGTGACCTGATCTAAAACAGAGCTCTCCAACCAGAGGTCTGTGACCCCGAGAGCGTCCGCAGAGGTACTTCAGGGGGTCCGCAAACCTCTGCCATAAAAATCAATAATTCACAATTTTCAGCAAATAATTTGTAACAAAATGATAACGAGCTTTAAAATGACCCGGCAGGTGAACACGTCAGCATGAAGGTACCTCAGGCCGGTGCCGGTCCGTGTTCTGTTTGTCTCGTCTGATTTAAAAGTGGAAACATTTTATTTTGAAGGTGCCCATGCTGCTGAAGCTTCCTGTGCAGCTCAGAGGATGTGAGCACCTCATTAAAGTCACATCTCCACGACGCGACCCGCCATCTTCACCTGAGCGGGAACAGGCAGCTGATTGGCTCGTGAACATCCATCGCACTTCAAATATTATCTGAGGCCGGCGGGACTGATGGAGGAGCTCCATCATCCACCGAGCCACCGAGCTGAGACTCCATCAGTCTGAGTGCACGCTGAGCTGACACATCTGAATCCATCAGCAGCATTCTGATCACAGCTCGTGGATTATGAGAGCAGAGGACGTCAGCTGACGTCCACGAGCGCACGCCGCCGCGCTCAGGTAATAACTCCTCTGAGGATTAACGCGCGAGCCAGAGAGAGGAACACACCACCATGACTACCTGTTAATAATATTCAGGAGCGCTGCGAAGGCAGCGTCCTCCAATTGTTCCGCTCGGCGCCAGAATTAACCCCGCCCCCTCCAGAGACGACCTGACGGATTAATGCAACGCTCACCACACACACACACACACACACACACACTCATGTTTGCGTCTCTGTTTAAACTGTGCGAGCCTGCAGCCCGGAAGAACTCCACAACAAGTTCAGACTGTCTAAAACCTGGACATAGTCTCTGAGACGTCCTGCAAACTGTCTAAAACCTGGACGCAGTCTCTGTGACGTCCCCGCAGACTGTCTAAAACCTGGACATAGTCTCTGAGACGTCCTGCAAACTGTCTAAAACCTGGACGCAGTCTCTGTGACGTCCCCGCAGACTGTCTAAAACCTGGACGTAGTCTCTGAGACGTCCTGCAGACTGTCTAAAACCTGGACGTAGTCTCTGTGACGTCCTGCAGACTGTCTAAAACCTGGACGTAGTCTCTGTGACGTCCCCGCAGACTGTCTAAAACCTGGACGTAGTCTCTGTGATGTCCCTGCAGACTGTCTAAAACCTGGACGTAGTCTCTGAGACGTCCTGCAGACTGTCTAAAACCTGGACGTAGTCTCTGTGACGTCCTGCAGACTGTCTAAAACCTGGACGTAGTCTCTGTGACGTCCCCACAGACTGTCTAAAACCTGGACGTAGTCTCTGTGATGTCCCTGCAGACTGTCTAAAACCTGGACGTAGTCTCTGAGACGTCCTGCAGACTGTCTAAAACCTGGACGTAGTCTCTGAGACGTCCTGCAGACTGTCTAAAACCTGGACGTAGTCTCTGTGACGTCCTGCAGACTGTCTAAAACCTGGACGTAGTCTCTGTGATGTCCCTGCAGACTGTCTAAAACCTGGACACACAGACACATGATGTGACTCAGTCTTCGTCTTCCTCTCGACGTGAATGACGTTCATAAACTGCAGATGAATAATCTCTCTGATTCTGATTAAATCAGGACTCGGCTGTTTCCATGAAGAAACTTTTGCTCTTGTATGTCTTTAGCACTTTGCTAATTAGCGTAGCGTCAGAGAGACGATGAATCCATTTTAAATGGAGTCAGAATAAAACAGAACGAAGCGCCTCGGGGAGCCGAGCGTCGCTTCGTTACGTGTCGATGGAAATGAAGCAAGCAGCCGAACATGATGCTGCTCTGCACTGTAAAAATATCATCGCCCCTTTGTTTAACGTCAGTGTGACGAGGGTTACCTGTCCGTCTGTCCTCTGTCTGTCTGTCCTCTGTCTGTCTGTCCTCCGTCTGTCCTCTGTCTGTCTGTCCTCTGTCTGTCTGTCCTCTGTCTGACAGCCAACAGGGAATCACGTTACACAGGTGACCTACAGACTTAGGTAGCAGCTAAAGCTAATATAATAAAGCTATCAAGGCTAACACTGAGGACACATTTGGTTTGGAGCTAGTGCTAATGTAGCTAACTGCTAACATTAGCTATTTTAGTTAGCTTGGATATAAAGCTAACATTAGCTAATGAACTTAATTACATTAGTTTTTACCACCAAGTCAGCTAACTGCTAACATTAGCCACCATTAGCTACTTGATGGAAAGATTGCTAAGTAGTGAACTGCTAGTGAGACGCTGATGCTAGCTCATAGCGCTAGCTTCAGTGCATAGTTGTGGGTTGTGCACAGTCTGTATTGGCCAGGACCAACGAGCTCACAGTTTTACAGTGCTCTGCTTCCCGTGTCGACGCAGGGACAACACGCCGCGGCGCTCGCTGTAACAGCAGCAGAAGCAGCTCATGTTTAATTCATCGACCTCGCGCGTCCCTCAAGTTAATTCTGCCTCGGGCACTGTTTATTTCTGCTTTGTACTTTTGTTTAAAGCCAGTTGTTGACAACTCTTGAACATGTCAAACTATCACCGCTAATAATTGCTTAAGGAGCTGGAACTTTCTGCAAATGTTGGTTCCAGCTCAGAAACACTCCTCCTCCTCCTCCTCCTCCTCCTCCTCGCTCTGTCTTCGCTCCTCAAAGTCTCTCAGATGAATTTTTGATTTTTTGCTCCTCATCCTCACTCTCAGCAGAAACACTCCGTCTGTAATTCAAAGCGATGGCTGCGAGAAGAAGAATAAAAAAGAATAATGCAGCGCGCCTGTTCGCTGAGGAAAATGTGTCAGAGCGGCTCCTTTTCTTTCTTTTTTGATTAGTTCAGTTTCTTTTTGTTCGTGACCCGGGAATCATAAAGAGGCTCTTCTTCTTCTTCTTCTTCTTCTTCTGTGGTGGAGTTGGGAATAATAATGTTATGCTGAGGAAGATGAATCGGTACAAGCTCCGGCCCGGGGCGGTGTGCACCTCTCTCTCTTTGGGTCAATGCCATTTCTCTTCAGATCGCGACGCCGCCACTCAACTGGAGCTGCCAGTTGATTAATCCCAATTAGACGGGCTGTCACTTTCCTGCAGAGAGGGAGGACGACGCCCCTCTGACAGCACAGGAGACAGGAGCTTCCACCACAGACAGACAGGCAGACAGACAGACAGGCAGGCAGATAGACAGACAGATCACAGACAGACAGATTACAGACAGACAGATTACAGACAGGCAGACAGACAGACAGGCAGGCAGACAGACAGATCACAGACAGACAGATTACAGACAGACAGACAGATTACAGACAGGCAGGCAGATAGACAGACAGATCACAGACAGACGGGCAGACAGACAGGCAGATCACAGACAGACAGATTACAGACAGACAGACAGACAGACAGGCAGGCAGACAGACAGATCACAGACAGACAGATCACAGACAGACAGACAGACAGACAGGCAGGCAGGCAGACAGACAGATCACAGACAGACGGGCAGACAGACAGGCAGATCACAGACAGACAGATTACAGACAGACAGACAGACAGACAGGCAGGCAGACAGACAGATCACAGACAGACAGATCACAGACAGACAGACAGACAGACAGGCAGGCAGGCAGACAGACAGATCACAGACAGACAGACAGACAGGCAGGCAGACAGACAGATCACAGACAGACGGGCAGACAGACAGACAGATAGATCACAGACAGACGGGCAGACAGACAGACAGACAGACAGATTACAGACAGGCAGACAGACAGACAGGCAGGCAGACAGATCACAGACAGACGGGCAGACAGACAGACAGACAGACAGGCAGACAGACAGACAGACAGACACATCACAGACAGACAGACAGGCAAGCAGACAGACAGATCACAGACAGACAGACAGACAGACGGGCAGACAGACAGACAGATCACAGACAGACAGATCACAGACAGACAGACAGACAGGCAGACAGACAGACAGACAGGCAGACAGACAGACAGATCACAGACAGACAGGCAGACAGACAGACAGATCACAGACAGACAGACAGGCAAGCAGACAGACAGATCACAGACAGACGGGCAGACAGACAGACAGACAGATCACAGACAGACAGACAGACAGACGGGCAGACAGACAGATCACAGACAGACAGATCACAGACAGACAGACAGATCACAGACAGACGGGCAGACAGACAGACATACAGACGGGCAGACAGACAGACAGACAGACAGACAGATCACAGACAGACAGACAGACAGACAGATCACAGACAGACAGACAGGCAAGCAGACAAACAGATCACAGACAGACAGACAGACAGACAGGCAGGCAGGAGACAGACAGACAGACAGACAGGTGTTTTTGTTGCTGTGTTTTAAACGTCTCCTCGTCTGTCAGCGCTCTCTGTTGGAGACGCTCGAATGTCTCTGACTTCGTCGTCGTCTTTGACTTTCAGCTCGACTTGTATGAACCGTTTCATTAAATTCAAACTCTTCATCGTGAATGTTTGTCTTCTCTCTACACTGCTCGGCAAAGTAATTAAGTATAATTAAGTATAAACCTCTACATATCTGCAGTCAACTTAATAATGTAATGTTAGCTCAGTTTGTTACCTGGACTGTGAGCTGTTGTGTTAGTGTTTTTACCACAGAAGAAGAAGAAGAAGAAGAAGAGGTGTTCAGGCTCAGCAGCTTCTACGGACATGATGGCAGAGGAGCAGAGAGTGAAGAGGACGCTGACGGAGGAAGCTAAGAAGAGAAAAGGAGAGAGTGAGCGAGCAAGAAGCCGCCGGACAAGAGTAAATCTGGGACTGACTTTTAGTGGTTGGTGAGAGCTTGGTGAAATAAAAGGCTGAAAGACAGACGCCGAGCTGGGCTGACTGCTGCTGGACTAGTCAGTGATATTAGCTGCTGCTGACCTGGATGATGATGGACGGTGACATTAATACGTATAGAAGCAGCTCATCTCTTGCTGTGTCACCTGAAGCTCTTCGTCACCTGCTGCTGTTGAAACACTGGTTGTGTCGTCGTGGTTCTGTGTGTTTGCTCTGTCGTCGTCTTTAATGATCGGAGCGAGCGTCTCCTGACGGCTCACAGCTTAGCTTCAGTGTTTCCTGCAGGCTGTAAACAAGCCGGCACGGCGCTCGCAGTCTTTATATTACAGCACATGAAATATTCATGCTGCCTTTTAACGACTATCACACGACAAATATGAAAGCTGCAGACAGAAAATAAGAAAACACGTTCAGGAGGTTTGAAGTGAGAAACGTCTCAGACTGTCACGTCATGACTCCACGCAGGCAGACAGGACGTTTGGTTTGGTTTGACGACTCGGGTCTGAAATGTTGATGGTCCACATCCTGGTCCTGATCCGACCTCCAGCTGCATGCATCGTCACAGCTGTCATGACCTCGTCCAGACGGGTCAGAACCAGGAGACCGACCTGAGTTCATATTCGAGAGGATGAGCGTGCTTCAGGTTCTGTCCACGTCACGTCCTGCAGACACGTCTGAACTTCAGGCTGCAGAGGAGGGTCATGATCGAGCAGAGGTTCTGCTCGACCCATCGCGTCCTTCACAGTGAAATAACACCATTCAAGACAAACTGTCTCAGCCCTGACCTGAAACTGAGGCTCGCCTCCACCTGTCTGAACTCTGTGGCTTCAGGGGAGGCGTCGCACGAAGAAGACAGAGAGACGTCTCTGTGACGTCCTACAGACTGTCTAAAACCTGGACGTAGTCTCTGTGACGTCCTAGAGACTGTCTAAAACCTGGACGTAGTCTCTGTGACGTCCTACAGACTGTCTAAAACCTGGACGTAGTCTCTGTGACGTCCTTGCAGACTGTCTAAAACCATTCAAACTGGAGCCAGCCTCGAGTGGACATTTGAGGAAGTGCAGTTTTTGACACTTCCTTACAGCTGAGGTCTCCGTGGACGCTCAGTGGTCTCTGTGCAGACTGAACATCTCCAGATGTTTGGGTGATTCCTCGACGGGTTTCCCATCGCTGTGAGATTCAGCCAGAACAAGCATGGAGCAGATAGGAGTCCACCTTAAAGAGCGGCGTGGTGCCGACTTCATCACTGAGAACAAACAGCACTTTAGGAAATGAGGTGGCGTCTCTGATGAATCTGCCACCGTGTGCAGACTGCTCATTTTGGCGGCGCTGGCCTCGCCATCATCAGATTAATAACCTCCACTCTGGACCGGTGCGGCGATTCAGCCACGGGTTAATTAAACATTTACATACAGATGCCCAGCGATCTATTGTAGCAGGAGATAATTTATACCATCAATATGCACTTTAATCAGAAACTCCAGGAGGGCGCATGTTAGCGTGCTCCGTGCTAATTGGCACCACGCTGGCTGCTGTTTTGGAGCTGGGAGACAAACTGAGTTCACCCTCCTCACTCTCACTGTTTCCTCTCTAATGTGCCGCTGTTTCTTCTCCATCCTCCTGATCTGTGCTCGCACTCTGACAGGACTCTCTCCATCCCCATCCTGCCCCCCGAATGAACCAAAACATGTTCTTTTATACGTTAAATGTCCTTAATTTGTTCATTAAATCCTGATGAATTCTTCATTAAGTCGCCGTAGCAGAGCGCTTGTGTTGGCTTCATTCTGCAGATGAGATCTTTGAGGCTTGTGCAGGTCTGCAGTTATTAATAAGATGAGACACATTCAATGACCGGAGTGGTTTCATAACTCAAACGACATTCATTAGTTTTCTTTGAATGTTTTTGCTTTTTCTTAATGATAACATTAAACTCATGAAGTCAGACTTGATGTTCAGCTCTCAGTGATTCACACTTTATGACGGACAGATAGCTTTAGCCTAACTAACTAATTAACTGCTGCTAACCGGATCTTCCGTTAGCAGAACCGGGCTCAGCAGCCGGTGTTACCCGTAACACCCTCCTCAGTTTCACAAACATTCACTGTTTCCACCTGAGGGGGCGTCCTGAAGGCCACGTGGTCAAGACAGAAGTCATCTAATGCAGACGTTCCGGTCCAGTTCAGACCGGTTCAGTCCGGTTCAGTCCAGTTCAGCCCGGTCCAGTTCAGACTGGTCCGGTCTGATTTTGTTGAAACTTTCCGAACCAGCAGCTTTCAGCCATGTTAACCCTTTAGTCTCTCTCCTGAAGTACTGATGCTTCACATCATGTTGCTCCACCATCCAGGCCTTCTCAGATTCTGCTCTCGTCAGCTGAGGATCATGGGTACTGTAGTTTTTAGAGCTATTCACCAAACTGACAGAAAAAAATTCAAACTGCTGATCAGGAAACAAACGATGACGAAACATTATCCTGAAATAACCACACGTGATTGGCTGTGTGTGTGTGTGTGTGTGTGTGTGTGCGTGTGTGTGTGTGTGCTGATGAAGTAACGACCTCTTCGATCGTGAACATGAATCAGATTGAAGCCTCGGCGTTCGTCCCTCCACAGTCTGCTGCCTCCATCAGCACGAGGAGTCACCAAACACAATGCATGCCAACACCGACACCTCCTCATCGCCTCCTCCTCCTCCTCACCTCCTCTCCTCCTCCTCGCCTCCTCTCCTCCTCCTTGCCTCCTCTCCTCCTCTCCTCCTCCTCGCCTCCTCTCCTCCTCCTTGCCTCCTCTCCTCCTCCTCGTCTCCTCCTCCTTGCCTCCTCTCCTCCTCCTCGCCTCCTCCTCCTCACCTCCTCTCCTCCTCCTTGCCTCCTCTCCTCCTCCTCCTCGCCTCCTCCTCACCTCCTCTCCTCCTCCTTGCCTCCTCATCGCCTCCTCTCCTCCTCCTTGTCTCCTCTCCTCCTCCTCATCGCCTCCTCCTCTCCTCCTCCTTGTCTCCTCTCCTCCTCCTCTCTTCCTCCTCGTCCTCTCCTCCTCCTCACCTCCTCTCCTCCTCCTTGTCTCCTCTCCTCCTCCTCTCCTCCTCATCGCCTCCTCCTCTCCTCCTCCTTGTCTCCTCTCCTCCTCCTCTCCTCCTCGTCTCCTCTCCTCCTCCTCTCTTCCTCCTCCTCTCCTCCTCCTCTCCTCCTCCTCTCTTCCTCCTCGCCTCCTCCTCCTCCTCCTCCTCGCCTCCTCTCCTCCTCCTCTCCATGTGAACAGGTTGATTGGTGTTTCATGAAGTTGAACACGTCTGACCATCATGTTTCATCACTTCCTGTTCCTTCAGCATCACTTCCTGACAAAGGTTCAAAGGTTCCTGATGAGAGACGTGAAATCATAACGTGCTGTTATATCGTCTGCATGTTGATGTTTTTGGCCCTGCCGGCCCTCCGTACCTCCGCTCTGTTTTCCTCCAGTAAACAACAAACTGCTGCTGCTCGTTTATGGAGCTCAGAGACTTAATGCAGCATGTGATGGTCCGACTTTAACGAGTCCAAGCTAATCGCTGCTTTGTCCTCTGCTCACTGTACAGTCAGCAGGCAGACAGGCAGACAGACAGACAGGCAGACAGAGAAAGACAGACAGGCAGAGAGACAGACAGGCAGAGCTGGATGATGGCGGCTCTCTGTTCACATTTTTCCAGCCATGAGCAGTAAAATGTTCTGAGGAGGTTCTGATGCCTCCAGTTCAGTCCATCAGAACAGAACACAGACAGACAGTGACAGCACACGTCTAACAGGACAATGAGACGCCAACAAAGACTTTCAGAGGACGACATGAGAGCGAGGTGTCCGCTAACAAAGCTGCATTTAAGAGGCGAGGGCTTTTCAGTCGGACGCAATCTGAAACTTCACCACTAGATGTTGCTAACTTCAACACACTGGACCATCTGTCCATGATGTCTGTCCACGACCCGTCTGTCCGTGACATGTCTGTCCACGACCCGTCTGTCCACAAGTCTTTTTTTGGACGTTCAGGTCTGTGATGAGAACGTGATCCAGAGGATGTCAGCATTAATTCAGAGACATGCAGAGTTTAATGTGCTCTCAGTGTATCTGACCTTTGACCTCAGACTGTGGGTCTCTTCAGAGTCAGAAAGCTTCGTTTGGTCGTGTCGATGTTTTAATCTTTAATCTGTTTTTCCTGATCAGCTGATGTGTCTCTTTGTGCCGCCTGTCTCTGAGCTTCATTATCTCTGATTTAATTTATTCTTTTCTTTCTGCGCACTCGTCAGCTCAGCTGAGGACAATGAGGAGGGAGGACCGACTGTTTGTCACACTCAGCTCTAATTAAGATTAATTGTGTACCTGTGACGAGTCCTCCGGCGCCGTTTAGCCCAGACGCTGCCGGCTAAACGCCGTCACACCACAGCGACGACTCGACTTGTCAAAATACTGAGCGGGTGGTAAAAAGACTGATGAAGAGGTTTGTTGTTTTTAGTGTGTAGAGACGAAACAAACAGAAATGATTCAACGTATCAATGTTTTTATTTATTACTAAATAAATGAAATCATAAAAAATACAACATTTCTTATTGTGGCTGCAAAATAACTGAAGAGTCTCAGAGACTACGTCCAGGTTTTAGACAGTCTGTAGGACGTCACAGAGACTACGTCTAGGTTTTAGACAGTCTGCGGGGACGTCTCACAGACTACGTCCAGGTTTTAGACAGTCTGCGGGGACGTCACAGAGACTACGTTGAGTTACGTCGGCTAAAAATAAATAAATCATGGATCTGTTTGAGAAAATTGAGAAAAACTGATGAAGAAAATTTAAATTAAAATCAATTTAAATCATTTTTTTTTTCATTCAG
>CM041738.1:30864767-31029767 GCA_023373845.1 Nibea coibor | reverse complement strand
ACCAGGACGAATGTACGAATTAATGAACGCTCCCTCACAGGAAGCAGGCAATTATCTTTAGTTTCATCCTCTGGAGTCTGATTGGACGGTGACGATCAGAGTTTGATCTTAGAAGTGACGACTGACAGTGTAAAGAACAGACGTTTAAAACCTGAACATAGTCTCCGTGACGCCCTCTGAATCCTGCATAACTTTAAGCCTTAATATAATGTGAACAGGTGAGTTGTATATAAATTCACCCTCAGTACAGTTGTCATGAACGGGGAAATTAGCTACAGAGACCAAAACTGTTTTTGTACCAGGCTGTAAACATGTTTATTTCTGCTGTCTAACATGGGGACTTATGGAGACTGACTCACTTCTGCAGCCAGCCTCAGGTGGACGTTAGAGGAACTGCAGTCTGTGGCTCTAACACTAAACATACATGTAGAGCCCAACACAGAACAGCCAGAATGTTAAGACAGTGTTAGCATACAGTGTTAGCTCACAGTGTTAGCTCACAGAGTTAGCTCACAGTGTTAGCTCACAGTGTTAGCTCATAGTGTTAGCACACAGTGTTAGCACACACAGTGTTAGCACACAGTGTTAGCTCACAGTGTTAGCACACACAGTGTTAGCTCACAGTGTTAGCTCATAGTGTTAGCTCACAGTGTTAGCTCATAGTGTTAGCACACACAGTGTTAGCACACAGTGTTAGCACACACAGTGTTAGCACACAGTGTTAGCAGGATCTGGGCTGCAGTGAAACATTCATTGAAAACCTGGATTCTTGAAAATGGGTCAGGGAAACACAGCTGTCTTTTGCCAAATGTCGAACGTCCTAATGAGCCAAGAAAAGCGTCCCGTGTTTGACTTGTTATCTCGAGCATATGGCGGCTGGAAGGCGTGGCCCCGCAGCCCCCCAATACTAACGTCCCCCGGCCCCCCGAGACCCTCGGGGTGTCAGTTTTTAGAGCTCTGCCACTACAAAGATAGCAGGACTGCCAGTCACATGTGATCCGCTCTGTTAAACCCGGTTCAAGTCCACACATGTAAACACCAGAACCTGCCAACACAGAGGACACGGCAAGACTTCAGGGCTCAGATCAGATCATCAACGCCTCGCCATGATGGAGGACGCCAAGATTTCACTGCTGCCAGCACGATCTGTGAGTTCATCCATGTTTACTCCGACAATTCCTCCGTCACCGTGCACATCCACCCCAAACACGCAGAACCTCTTCAAGAAGCCCACCAGCCTCCAGAGGAACTCATGGGACCTCCTCAAACACTGACCCTGCATTTCAAATACTCCTTGAACCAACTCAACCACCGTTAGAACGACCTCAAGGAAAGAACTTCTCCAGAAACACGAGGACTTCCTACAAATGCAGCAGACGTACTAAAACCCCTTAAAAACCTGAAGAACCGTCTCAGACGCCTGGAGCGTCTTTAACAGCCACAGAACTCGTTAACAGATGCCTGGAACCTCCTTGAACCTCCCCAAACTCACCTAAAATCCTCTCCAACACTTCCAGAACCTTCTCATAGGAGGTTCTGCACAAAAGACCTCCCAAAGGACCCAAGAACAAACACCACCTTCAGAACTGATCTACAAACCAGTTCAAACACTCACAGAACCTCCTGAAATTGAAAGATCCTGCTCAAGGACGCCTCGTACCTTCCAAAAGCCCAAACCTCCGGAGCCTTCTCAGTACTGCCTGTATTGTATATGAATAGATTTGTATGATCACGTGAACAGAACATGTTGATCAGCAGTGAAGAAGCTGCTCCTCCTCCTCCTCCTCCTCCTCCTCCTCAGTGGACAGGTTAAACAGACTGTGAACCAGCAGCCGTGCAGAGAAACAATGCAGCGACTCCCCGGAGGCCGCGGCCTAATCCAGCAAACGCTTAAACTCCCCATTAAATATTTAATGAGCTCAAAGCGAATCAAACAGAGACACACGTCCATGTTTAACAAAGACGAGGTTGGACGTCCCGCGAGACCGAGACCACAGCCAAATACAAAAGGAGGAGGAGATGGAGGAGGAGGAGGAGGAGGAGGAGGAGGAGGAGGTGAAGGAGGAGGTGAAGGAGGACTGGACGTGTCGTCGGCTCCAGATCTGACCACAGGAAGCTTCATGTCACGTTGTGTGGTCAGTTGATTCCTCTCAGCTCTCATACTGTCTCACACAGGTCAAAGGTCACGTCTCGACATTTACATTCAGTCTGAGGTCATCAATGACAGGAAGTGACATCATCATTAGATCTGTGTTAAATGTTTCCTTTAATCACACACTGTTACTTTGAGGTGTTAGCAGTGTGGCGCACCTCTCCGGTCACACTCCTCTCCTCCATGTCACACTCCTCTCCTGTCTCACTCCTCTCCTCCATGTCACACTCCTCTCCTCCATGTCACACTCCTCTCCTCCATGTCACACTCCTCTCCTGCATGTCACACTCCTCTCCTGCATGTCACACTCCTCTCCTCCATGTCACACTCCTCTCCTGTCTCACTCCTCTCCTGCATGTCACACTCCTCTCCTCCATGTCACACTCCTCTCCTCCATGTCACACTCCTCTCCTGCATGTCACACTCCTCTCCTCCATGTCACACTCCTCTCCTGCATGTCACACTCCTCTCCTGCATGTCACACTCCTCTCCTGCATGTCACACTCCTCTCCTGTCTCACTCCTCTCCTGCATGTCACACTCCTCTCCTCCATGTCACACTCCTCTCCTGCATGTCACACTCCTCTCCTCCATGTCACACTCCTCTCCTGCATGTCACACTCCTCTCCTGCATGTCACACTCCTCTCCTCCATGTCACACTCCTCTCCTGTCTCACTCCTCTCCTGTCACACTCCTCTCCTCCATGTCACACTCCTCTCCTGTCACACTCCTCTCCTCCATGTCTCACTCCTCTCCTGTCACACTCCTCTCCTGTCACACTCCTCTCCTGTCTCACTCCTCTCCTGTCTCAATCCTCTCCTGTCACACTCCTCTCCTCCATGTCACACTCCTCTCCTGTCTCACTCCTCTCCTGTCTCAATCCTCTCCTGTCTCACTCCTCTCCTGCATGTCACACTCCTCTCCTCCATGTCTCACTCCTCTCCTGCATGTCACACTCCTCTCCTGCATGTCACACTCCTCTCCTCCATGTCACACTCCTCTCCTGTCACACTCCTCTCCTCCATGTCACACTCCTCTCCTGCATGTCACACTCCTCTCCTGTCACACTCCTCTCCTCCATGTCACACTCCTCTCCTGCATGTCACACTCCTCTCCTCCATGTCACACTCCTCTCCTGTCACACTCCTCTCCTCCATGTCACACTCCTCTCCTGCATGTCACACTCCTCTCCTGTCACACTCCTCTCCTCCATGTCACACTCCTCTCCTGCATGTCACACTCCTCTCCTCCATGTCACACTCCTCTCCTGTCACACTCCTCTCCTCCATGTCTCACTCCTCTCCTGTCACACTCCTCTCCTGTCTCACTCCTCTCCTGTCTCACTCCTCTCCTGTCACACTCCTCTCCTGTCACACTCCTCTCCTCCATGTCACACTCCTCTCCTGCATGTCACACTCCTCTCCTCCATGTCACACTCCTCTCCTGCATGTCACACTCCTCTCCTCCATGTCACACTCCTCTCCTGCATGTCACACTCCTCTCCTCCATGTCACACTCCTCTCCTGTCACACTCCTCTCCTCCATGTCTCACTCCTCTCCTGTCACACTCCTCTCCTGTCACACTCCTCTCCTCCATGTCACACTCCTCTCCTGTCACACTCCTCTCCTCCATGTCTCACTCCTCTCCTGTCTCACTCCTCTCCTGTCACACTCCTCTCCTCCATGTCACACTCCTCTCCTGTCTCACTCCTCTCCTCCATGTCACACTCCTCTCCTCCATGTCACACTCCTCTCCTGTCACACTCCTCTCCTCCATGTCACACTCCTCTCCTGTCACACTCCTCTCCTCCATGTCACACTCCTCTCCTCTCCGTGTCACACTCCTCTCCTGTCTCACTCCTCTCCTGTCTCACTCCTCTCCTCCATGTCACACTCCTCTCCTCTCCTGTCACACTCCTCTCCTCTCCCTGTCACACTCCTCTCCTGTCACACTCCTCTCCTGTCTCACTGCTCTCCTCCATGTCACACTCCTCTCCTGTCACACTCCTCTCCTCCATGTCACACTCCTCTCCTCCATGTCACACTCCTCTCCTGTCTCACTCCTCTCCTCCATGTCACACTCCTCTCCTCCATGTCACACTCCTCTCCTGTCACACTCCTCCCCTCCATGTCACACTCCTCTCCTGTCTCACTCCTCTCCTCCATGTCACACTCCTCTCCTCCATGTCACACTCCTCTCCTGTCACACTCCTCTCCTGTCACACTCCTCTCCTCCATGTCACACTCCTCTCCTGCATGTCACACTCCTCTCCTCCATGTCACACTCCTCTCCTCCATGTCACACTCCTCTCCTCCATGTCACACTCCTCTCCTGCATGTCACACTCCTCTCCTCCATGTCACACTCCTCTCCTCCATGTCACACTCCTCTCCTCCATGTCACACTCCTCTCCTGCATGTCACACTCCTCTCCTCCATGTCACACTCCTCTCCTCCATGTCACACTCCTCTCCTCCATGTCACACTCCTCTCCGTGTCGCTCGCGGCATGCTTTATGGCCGACAGTAAAACATTTTAGTGCTGCAGAAATTGGGCAGTTATTAAACTAGCCGGCTCGTATCTGTCACGGCGAGGCGTGCCGTGTTCTTTTGGTGACGGCGGGACATATTTTATCATAATCTGCACGGCGAGGCCGAGCGGGGCCTTGTACACATCATTGGCTTTTCCTGCTCGGTTAGACGCTGAAGGTCAGAGTTCCTGCTGCCTTTTATGGCTGTTTAACTTTAAAGACTGATCGGGAGGCGAGCGACCAACACATTCATCCTCACCGCTGTCAGTCAGCTGGATGCCAACCCGGGCGTGACAGCATGACAGGAAGACGAGTCTGAGAAGAAGACGAGTCTGAGAGGAAGAAGACGAGTCTGAGAGGAAGAAGACGAGTCCGAGAGGAAGACGAGTCTGAGAGGAAGAAGACGAGTCCGAGAGGAAGACGAGTCTGAGAAGAAGACGAGTCTGAGAGGAAGACAAGTCTGAGAGGAAGACGACGAGTCTGAGAGGAAGACGACGAGTCCGAGAGGAAGACAAGTCTGAGAGGAAGACGACGAGTCCGAGAGGAAGACGAGTCTGAGAGGAAGACGACGAGTCCGAGAGGAAGACGAGTCTGAGAGGAAGACGAGTCTGAGAGGAAGACAAGTCCGAGAGGAAGATGACGAGTCCGAGAGGAAGACAAGTCCGAGAGGAAGATGACGAGTCTGAGAGGAAGACGTAACCATGCTGTGCTGATTTAGTTCAGTTTCACCTTAAAATGAATTAAATGTGACTTTTACTGTCGGCGTGTTTGAATGAAGTCGTCTGAATATTAACAAGTTCATCAAAGTGATTAAGTCAGTTCTTATTTACACTGTAAAACACACACACACAGAGTTATGAGTGGTGTGTGTTCTGACCTGGCGCACGCACACACACACACACACACACACACACACACACACAGTGGACAGTTTTAAGCTCAGGCTTGAAATTAGTTTGGAAGTCCTCGCGGGTGAAAAGAAAAGACCTGCGGCTGCAAACAGTGTCAGCGCCCACAGAAAGCCAAGAAGAAGAAGAATGACCCCGGCGTGGAGGCCGTGCAGCGTCAGTGTGTGTGAGTGTGTGTGAGTGTGTGTGGTCCCTTCAGTCGCCAGGCGATGTGGTGGGGAAGCTGTCAGCCGGCTGGACGGCGGCTGAATCCCGGCGAGCCGAGCGGGGAGGAGGAGGAGGGCCGAGGCATTCTTCGGCGCTGACACTCTCATTGAGGCTCGGGGCAGCCGTGAAATAAAAGCTGCGAGGAGGCTGAAAGAAAGAAAAGAGACGGCTCCGGTAGTTTATTTAGTGAGTGGAAAACAGTGATTGAACCGCGCTTTGTGTCCGCATCAATGGCTCGCAGCTAATACGGCTGGAAGTGCACTGTTAGTTTTACTGATTCCAACCAGGAAAAGTGTCCACGGCGAGACGAGAGGACACAGAGGACGGAGAAGACGCAGAGGCAACGTCCCAACAATAAACTGAAGGAAACTCTGCTGCCCACATTTCATTCATATTGGAACAGTCACACTGCTGACGTGTGTTATCCGTCTGAACTTTACTACCAGCTAACCCTGAAACCTCACCGGACAGTTTCTGTTCTGTCCTGCATCGACTTCAAACCCTCCGGACTTTGTTTCCTCGCTCAGATTTTCCTGGTTCATGTTCTTCTAAATATGCGTCTGCACTGTAAATATGATGAAATTAAAATGATACGAGCAGCAGAAACATCAAAAATACAACTCACCGTGACGCTGAATTAGTGCGAGTTTGTTTCTCTGCAGAGACGTCCCATCGCGGGTTACGGGAGACGAGGACACCTGAAGTGTGTTCCTCAGGTCTACTCCGTCACTTCTCCACTCAACAGTTAGTTAACCTTCTGTAATCAGCTGGTTTAGTTCCAGTCTGCGGGACGTCACAGAGACTACGTCCCGTTTTAGACAGTCTTGGGGACGTCACAGAGACTAGGTGGAGGACAGCCGTCGTAAACACAAAGAAAGGAGGAGAGGTCGGACTGTGACGCTGATTTACAACAACCACACCCACCAGCCCCAAACATCAGCTCCTGAACTCCAGGTGGTTTTTATTGGTTGTTTAGCTCACCTGAGGGTCACCTGTGAGGCCGACACACCTCAGGTGACTCAAACCTGACTGATCAGAAATGAAGCTCACGTCTGTCAGACCCCGATCGATCGATCGATGGCTCAGCTGTCTTGTCGTCCGTCTGCCTGATGGACGCGTCTTGCTGTAATCTGATTGGACGATTCATGACTTGAAATTGTAACTGAAGTTTTGTGTTTGAGGCGTTGCGGTGCCGGTTTTACAGGTGAGACCTGGAGCTCACCTGAGAGGCAAACCTCAACAACTGGAACAGTTTTAGATGCTAAACTGATTAGCTTTGTCCTGAAGTACGTACCCTGAACTGAACCAGGACCAGAGTGGACCAGAACCGTCACCTAAACCTGAGACTGACTTAAACTAACCAAACTATTTCTCAGAGTAATCTATGTAGCTGTCATCTTTAGCCTAGCTTAGCACAAAGACTGTAAGCAGAGGGAAACTGCTAGCCTAGCTCCGGCACAGAGAATAAAGCATTGATTTACAGCACGCAGGACCAGAGATGTCAAACGCTGCGAGCTAAGCTAGGCTAAACTCTGCCTGTGTGTCTCTGGTGAGACTCGTCGCCCTCGGCGCCGTCAGGCAGATCACCAAGAACACAATCTGTCGCCGTGCCGACCGGCTGCCAGCGTCTGAATAAATCATCTGTCTCAGCTAGAGGTGAATCTGTTTGATTTCATGTGTGACCCAAATAACAAGAGTGTGTGTGTGTGTGTGTGTGTGTGTGTGTCAGAAACATCTCGTATATCAGTACTCGAGTATTTGTTCTGATTACATTACTTATGATCAAAAATTAACAGCCAATCATCAACCAGGTCACCAGCAGCAGACACAGCAGCAGCTAATATTACTGACTAGTCAACGCGCTCTTCTCCTCTGCCATTCTGTCCATAGAAGCTGCTGAGCCTTTGCTCAGTGAGCAGCACAAGCTAACGTCCGCTGTCGTCAACAAATGACAGACCACAGCACAGAGTCCAAAGTCAAAGCAGGCTGTTCAGGCAGCTGCTCGTTGCTAACGTTAGCTCTAATTAGCTTTCCAAATGAGTTCAGCAGCTAACGTGATCCACGGTGCTAACTTATGTATTGTCCGGCTCCGGTTCTGGCACGACACTGGCCTGAAAACCTCCTCTTCTGAGCTCTGAGCTCACAGTTAGCCCGGCTAACACACTGAGCTAACATGAGCTAACAGCAGCTACAGCCTGTCTCGCTGTGCTAGTTGTAGTTCTTGTAGTTCTGCTGGCACAGCGGCAGCTTCCTCCCCCGCATGTCTGACAATTAGCTGTGGGAGGAGGGGGGAGGAGAGGCTGCTGGGCAGAGCACTGCCTGGGAACACGAGGAGGGAGGAGGAGGGGGGAGGAGGAGGGAGGAGCAGGGGGGAGGAGGTTGAGGTTTATTGCCAATGAATTAGCGTCGTTCTCTTTTCACACGCCCACTAACTAACCTCCCTCTCTGCTCTCTAAAAGGTTTGTGGCAGGCAGCTCCGCCCTCCCATAACGCACCTGTGCGCGAGGAGGCGGAGGAGGTGGGGGAGGCGGAGGAGGCCGTCGCTCCCTGCAGCCGTCAGGTGGTTCAGCCCCGCCGTAAACTGTCAGGATGAACTGCTGAACCCAGAGAAACGTGACGTCACCATGACAACGAGGACGAAGATCAACTTAAAGTTTACTCATCCTCTTCAGTGTCTGGAATGTAACTAAATACTTGAGTACTGAGAACAGTTTGAGATACTTGTACTTCATGTTTTACTTGACTTCAGTTTCTAACAACGCCATTAAAGACATTTTGGGACCTTTACCTGTAAAATCAGACCCACACCTGAATCATGCAGCAGCGACACGCTGAGCTCGTCCTGGGCTTGAAGTTATTCGCTGAGCTGACGGCTGCAGCATCATGCGAACACCTGAACAGGTAAATGTGACTCTGTGTGTCTGTTGGTTTTTTGGTTCATATTAAGTCAAAGATCAGAGACAAGAAGGTCCCAGTCTGTCCTAGTCTGTCCTGGTCCTGGTCTGTCCTAAGGTCCTGGTCCTGCTCTGTTCTGAGGTCCTGGTCCTGGTCTGTCCAGGTCCTGGTCTGTCCTGGTCCTAGTCTGTCCTGAGGTCCTGGTCCTGCTCTGTCCTGGACCTGCTCTGTCCTGAGGTCCTGCTCTGTCCTGGTCCTGGTCTGTCCTGGACCTGCTCTGTCCTGAGGTCCTGGTCCTGGTCTGTCCTGGTCCTAGTCTGTCCTGAGGTCCTGGTCCTGCTCTGTCCTGGACCTGCTCTGTCCTGAGGTCCTGGTTGACCCCTGCGTGTCCTGATGTGGAAGCTGGTCTTGGTCCCTCAGGGCAGCCGTGTCCTCTCTGTGTCCACCTGGAGGAACCTTCAGCTGGATGTTTGTTTCTGTCCTGATGATAATCTACGACACCTCGTCACTCTGCTCGTCTCTCTGACACGTCGGCCGCGGCGGCGTCTTTGAACTGTGTTTGTGAGGTGTTAGTTTACGGCCCGCGCTGCAGATAAGATTCCTGAACGGGCCGTAAAACACAGAGACGCCGTTAAAGCTGACAGAGTCTGTGATCACCTGACACATTCTCCAAATACAAGAGGAGCCAAACATCACCTGAGACATCACCTGAGACATCACCTGAGATTACTGAGGCCACGCTGTGAGCTCATGACAGCTCAGTGTGCTAGCTGCTGTTAGCTAACGCTAGCTCAGTGTGCTAGCTGCTGTTAGCTAACGCTAGCTCGGTTTGTTAGCTGAGACGGATGAGCTGCAGTGGCCCAGTGCATTCTGGTTGTTGTAGGATTCAGAACCTCAGACTGATGAACTTCTGGCTCCACCTTTGGCCTCCACCTCCTCCTTTAGCAGCTGTCACGGCTCAAACCAAAACAAGGAGCTAAAAGAGGCTAAAAACCTGGGTCTGTTCCGTCCTGTCACGTCCTGCTGAGTCTCTTCATGTCTTATTGACTCCGTCCTCTTTCTCTGCGTTTCATCATCTGATCATTCATTCATCAGTGTAAATAACCCATGATGCCGTGTGGCTGGCGGGGGCGGGACGCTCTGTGCACCGCCGTGTCATCATCATCGCCATCATCATGTTCTGCTCTGCTCTGCTTGTTGTTCTCCTCCTCGGTCTGATCTCGTTTGTTAATTAGTGTTTTGGTGAGAGGTTCAGGGACGCCTCGCTGTCACCGCTCTCCCTCAAGTCTTTAATTAACGAACACAAACGGCAGCGAGCGGCTCGTGATTAATTACAGCCCAGCGAGCGAGCGGGACGTCCGGCTGATATTTAATTGTGTTTGTGATATTTCAGACCTGAGCCGGGTCCCGTCCGGTTTCACTGGACTGAAACTAAAATATAACGTTTTTAAAATGTCTCCGTGAAGACAGCTCAGCCTACAGGAAGTCCTCTGTCGCATTCAAAGCTTCTGTAACAGAGAATTTTATATTTAATGACAAATGATAATGTTGGTGTGAATTATCTGCTGAGGCTGCAGCTGTTCATCTGTTCAGGTTCACTGTCTGAGACTGAAGACGACCTGCAGACTCACTCAGAGACTAACTGTGGACACAGCGTAGCATTTAAAGAGACTCCGCAACTAACGAGACTCATTTATCTCAAGAGGTGGAGGAGACCAACAACAGAGCGAAAAGAGAGACTACGTCCAGGTTTTAGACAGTCTGTGGGACGTCACAGAGACTACGTCCAGGTTTTAGACAGTCTGCGGGGACGTCTCAGAGACTACGTCCAGGTTTTAGACAGTCTGTGGGACGTCACAGAGACTACGTCCAGGTTTTACACAGTCTTGGGGACGTCACAGAGACTACGTCCAGGTTTTAGACAGTCTTGGGGACGTCACAGAGACTACGTCCAGGTTTTAGACAGTCTTGGGGACGTCACAGAGACTACGTCCAGGTTTTAGACAGTCTGTGGGGACGTCACAGAGACTACGTCCAGGTTTTAGACAGTCTGTGGGACGTCACAGAGACTACGTCCAGGTTTTAGACAGTCTTGGGGACGTCACAGAGACTACGTCCAGGTTTTAGACAGTCTTGGGGACGTCACAGAGACTACGTCCAGGTTTTAGACAGTCTTGGGGACGTCACAGAGACTACGTCCAGGTTTTAGACAGTCTGTGGGGACGTCACAGAGACTACGTCCAGGTTTTAGACAGTCTGTGGGACGTCACAGAGACTACGTCCAGGTTTTAGACAGTCTTGGGGACGTCACAGAGACTACGTCCAGGTTTTAGACAGTCTTGGGGACGTCACAGAGACTACGTCCAGGTTTTAGACAGTCTTGGGGATGTCACAGAGACTACGTCCAGGTTTTAGACAGTCTTGGGGATGTCACAGAGACTACGTCCAGGTTTTAGACAGTCTGTGGGACGTCACAGAGACTACGTCCAGGTTTTACACAGTCTTGGGGACGTCACAGAGACTACGTCCAGGTTTTAGACAGTCTTGGGGACGTCACAGAGACTACGTCCAGGTTTTAGACAGTCTGTGGGACGTCACAGAGACTACGTCCAGGTTTTAGACAGTCTGTGGGGACGTCACAGAGACTACGTCCAGGTTTTAGACAGTCTTGGGGACGTCACAGAGACTACGTCCAGGTTTTAGACAGTCTTGGGGACGTCACAGAGACTACGTCCAGGTTTTAGACAGTCTGTGGGGACGTCACAGAGACTACGTCCAGGTTTTAGACAGTCTGTGGGACGTCTCAGAGACTACGTCCAGGTTTTAGACAGTCTTGGGGACGTCACAGAGACTACGTCCAGGTTTTAGACAGTCTTGGGGACGTCACAGAGACTACGTCCAGGTTTTAGACAGTCTTGGGGACAGTCTTCCTGTTTAAATGTGGTTTGTTTTACTTGTGTGGTCACAGAGCTCAGGAGGGGGGGCGGCGGCGTTCACAAACTGACATTTTTACGGTAACAGTCTCCGTCTCTCGGCAACACACTCAAAGACCTCTACACACTGATTGTGTTTGGCACCAGGGAAGTGTTAACTGGCTAATCCCTTACGGCCGCCCAGACGCTGCCTGCTGCTAATTCAGCGCTCTCCACAAACCGGCCAGTGTTTACACACCAGACCGCCGTCACTCGGCGAGAAGACAAAAACCTCTCGAGACAGAAGAGGAGAGCTGTCTGTCTCTTTCAGACAAACTGCAGCAGAGTCGATTAAACTGAGCGCGATGAGACTCACGTCAGAGTTTACCTTCCACTCAAAGAGCTGACACAGGAAAGGGTTAAAAGTTCAGACCGAACCTTTAAAGTTCAAACACTTCTCCTTCGTCTGTTCGCAGTAATCAGATACTTCAGTGAGAGCAGTAATACTGTGAAGTCACAGTACTCATCGTGCTCTGAGTCTCTTACTATTAATGTAAATTAGAAAATAAAGACTCATAGTGTGTCAGATCTTTAATGTTACGGTGTGTTAATCCAGGCCGAATAATTAACATGAAAACACTGAAATTATAAATGAATGGAAGTGTTTTATTAGCAGTCTGCTTTGTTTCAATAAAAGTTTATTATTACTAATTCATTCACGTGTAATTCACATTTTAGTTTTTAAGGTTTACATAAAATATTACACCACATTAAAATAACCTGAACTTATAAACATGTTAAACACACTAATGTGTCCACGTTCATGTGTAAAATATCTCCAGACTAATGAGGAAGGAAGAAAAATGTTGTTACGGTAAAATGCTGTCAGAATTTTCTGTAATATAAACAGTAACAGTAATATTACAGTGAAAAGACGCGACTCAGGACGAGCTCGTCCAGTTTGATTAACGTCGATGTGTTTTTTGATTTGTTGTTTTTTTGATTTGTCGTTGTGTTTTGCACTTCAGGGCCACCGTAGTTTAATGTTTGGTCCATGTTTTTTAGAAACGCTGTTATGATGAACATGAAAAATGAATGTCACATGAAATAAAAAGGTGTTTTACTGTGTAATTAACAGGCTGATTCAAAACACTTTAATCTGTAGAAATTAAATAAAATGTTGTATCAGGGTTTTACTATGAAATCTGAGTGTTCATGTTTGTGTTATTATGATTCATTCATGTGTAATTAACATTTCACTGTTGATTTAAAGCTTTAATGTTCACATGCAAAAATCTGATGATGAATTAATATTTATTATTTATTCAGTTTGTTTTTTTATTTGCACAAAATGTGAAATTAAAAATATCTGAAGAAGAAAAATGAAAACTGGAAATGAATGCAAAATAAATAAATGCAAAATAAATAAATACAAAATAAATAAATGCAGTGGACTTTTAATAATATTACAGTGAAATGATGTTAATGCTGCTGTCAGGTTTTTACCAATAAAAGAAACAGTTTCGATAATTAAGATATGTATTAATTCATCAGTAACAGGTCTGTCAGTTCAAACACGTTATTCTGTATAAAGTCATAATGTCGTGTTTGTCATTATTATTGAATCGTTGATGTATAATAAAACACGATTTAATATTTATTCTGTTTATTTCAGTGCTGAAGAAAAATGACAAAGAAACTGAATTTGTTGAAATATTTACAGCCGAACTTTTAACGTAATATTAAACTAAATATTAAAGGGATGTTAATGCTGCTATATGTGCTGTACCAATATGAATATGAGTCATGACTGTTTCATTTGTAAATGTAAATGTAATAAATACAGTAGAACTTGTTCTAATGGCAGTGAAGCGTGTTTCAGGTTGGTGTCACAGATTCAATCATGTGATCTGAATTTTACTGTTTACATAAAAATATGAAGGTATGAAACAAACAAACTGTTTGAGATTTATTTTGTTTTTATTTGTACAAAATGTGAAAATATGAAAAAACATTAAACTGAAAATGTTGCTTTTGTTTTTTTATGTACAAATTCATAAAATGAACAGTTAATGTGTGACCGCGTGTCATCATAACGTGCCGTCACACACCTCGTTAATTTGACAGTAACTTACTGTTTATTTTCACGTCCCGTCAGATCAGCTGAATAATAAAAACATGTGAACAGAATTCATGTTTATTGGTTCAAATGTTTTTTATTAAAACAAGATGCAGATTTTGGGCGAATCAAAATCGTCTGTCTCCACATTTTGTTTCTTATTTGCAGAAAACAGAAACTTTAAATTCTCTTTGAATCTTTTCAGAACCACCAAGAAAAAATCTGTTGATGTGAATGAGCTCATGGTTCGAGAAGAGAAGGGACGGCCGGGCGCTGAGGTTGGTGGATGAGGAGCAGACAGAGCGCAGCCTCCTTCATGTTCATGCCTTTTTTTGTTTTTCAGCCCCAAAAATGATTTTTTGTTACAAACACTGAATTATTATTTGGACTTTTCAGACAGGAGCATGCAGCAGTACAAACACAGACAGCAGGTCAGTTTACAGCTTCAAGAAGTTCAAATGAAAAAAGAACCAACAGGCTGTCAGGGTAAAAAAACATCTGGTTTCAAAGTGCATCCTTTCATTCACGTCACAAATCTGCAGCTCTGCTTAAACCTCTGACATAAATATATGATTTCAGTTCATGTGGATCATAAAACATCTGGACGGGGACAGAGGAGGCTCATGATTTGGTCAATCTGGAGTTTTGTTCCTTTTTTAAAGAGCAGAGAGGCCCCGAGCAGCAGAGAGCGTCCGGCTCATTAATCTGAGACTGTTCTTTCACTCGGAGGAGAAAAGACTGAAAGACACAAAAGATCCGGATCATTTGTCACGACACGACCGACAAAACTGGACCAGACTGTTTGAGCTTCATCAACAATTATAAAATAATGAGTGTTTGTTGGGTGGAGGTCAGAGGTCACGATGAGACACTGAGATGAAGTATCCAAACAATGACGCGCGTCCTCGCCTCGCGCGCTGACACCCGGTCAGTGCACCGCCACGACGGACTGGTGTGAGGCCGAGGAGGACAGCGCCTCTCCGGGCGCGGCCGGGCTGCTCTGGCCGGTGGCCGTCTGCGGGGAGGTGGGGCTCAGAGACTGGGGCGAGTTCGCGAGGAAAGCCGGGATGTGTGTCGGCAGCCCCGGCAGCCCCGGCATCGATGTGGGCGTCGGTTTGATGGGCACCGGGATGGCGGGCAGAGTCTGCCCCCCGTGACAGATCGACTTGAGCGGCATGCCGTAGGCCGAGTAGTCGCTGGTGGCCATGGAGATGGGAGCCGCGGTGTCCATCATCCCGGAGCCGTACATGTGCGGCCAGGCCGGGGTCAGCTGGTTGTGCAGCGGGTACCCGGTGGTGGAGAAGGCCGCCAGCCCGCCGGGCATCTTGTACTCTCGGGCGATGATGTTCTCGATGGCGAACGGGTGTTTGAAGCTGGACTGCGGGGTCACCGGGCTCAGGTTGTAGCCGCCCGGCATCTGCGGGAGGTGCGCGGCCGCGTGCAGCGCGCTGAGCCGCAGCTTGGCCTGCTGCTGCAGGTAGTGTGCGGCGTCGTGCGGTTTGCTGCTGGGCGCCAGCGGGTCCGCGGCCTGCATGCTGCCCACCTTGAAGCGCTTCCTGCGCCGCAGAAAACTCCCGTTCTCGAACATGTCGCCGCAGCTCGGGTGCAGAGCCCAGAAGCTGCCCTTCCCGGGCTGATCCGGCCTGCGGGGGATCTTGATGAAGCAGTCGTTGAAGGAGAGGTTGTGCCGCAGAGAGTTCTGCCACCGCTGCGTGTTCTCCCGGTAGTACGGGAACCGGTCCATGATGAACTTGTAAATCTCACTGAGGGGGAGCATCTTCTCCGGGCAGCTCTGGATGGCCATGGCCGTGAGGGAGATGTAGGAGTACGGAGGCTTCTGGTCGCTGTACGTGTTCCTTCCCGGGCGAGGCATTATTCTGCTGAGCCGGGCCGGACCGGTCCGGACCGGGCCGGGCTGAGTTCAGTGTCAGTCCGCTGAGAGCAGAACCGTCTCCGGGCACTCTGCACAAACTTTGTCCAAACGGTGGAAACTCTTCAGCGCGCCGTGACGCACGAACACAAAGTGCTCTGCTGGCTGGCGCGCATGGTCCCGCGTTTCACGCGCACTGCTGGAGCCGACAAGTTCAGGAAAAGTTGCAGAAGCAGCGGATAGTTCCTCCTCTCGGATCCCGCCCGCCCGCCTGCCTGCTGCGGGTCTCCCGGGCCGGCAGGTGCAGCGCGGTGTTCGTCCTGCTCCTTCCCCGCTGCTGAGCTGCGCTAAGCGGCTGCTGCCTCCTCCATGTCCCTGCGCCGGTCTGTCCCGTCTGCGGGCTGGACGGCGGTGACAGCAGCAGAAAAGACCCCCGGAGAGGAGCTTCATTAATGGGCCACTTCTTCACCATCACATGATCACATCCAGGAGGAGGAGGAGGAGGAGGGAGGAGGCTCAGGGGGGAGGTGGGGGGGAGAGGGGGACACAGTGTGAGTTTACATGGAGGCTGAGCCAACACGAGCCGCTTTGATTTGAAGCCGCGGCGGCAAAAAGAGCCGAGCGAAGCCGCCAGAGGAGCTCGATTCCCGGGGAGGTTTGTGGAGCCGCGGCGCCCTGTGGAGGTATGTGTGTGTGTGTGTGTGTGTGTGTGTGTGTGTGTGTGTGTGTGTTGGGGGCCTGGGCGCCCCTCAGTAATTTGCATTGACAAATAGATCCGCTGCTTTAATGACAGCAAAAACAAACCAACACACAACCAACACACAACCAACAACGAACCGACCGACGACAAAAACAGACCTTTAAAAAACCTTTAAAAAACATTTTAAAAACATTTTAAAAAACTTAAAAAAAAACATTTTAAAAACATTTAAAAAACGTTTTTACCTGTTAATAAATTAATTTCATGATTTTAAAGAAACTTTTTATAATTTTCATATTTTGATTTCTGAATTTTATTATTTTTATTTTTTTATTTGATTTTTTTGATTTAATTTAAACTTTAAAACATTTGATTCAGTTTCAGGTCAGTTTATATTTTTATATTTTTAGATTAAACTTTAAGTCGGATTTCAAACATTTTAATAATGATAAACATTTAAACAGCTGATATAATATTATGATAAAACAAACATCCTGTTGGATTCATTTTAAACATTAAATTTTTCAATCAGCGCGTTTTCTAATTATTAAAATGATGACGTCACGTAAATAAACAAATCACTGAATTATTGACGACAAACCGGAAAGAGCTGCTGAAGGTTGTTTTAATGTTTCTTTAATGTTTTGATGTCCCGGAGGAGCAGAGGGGGGGTCAGTGTGTGTGTGTGTGTCTGTGTGTGCGCGCGCTAACAGCCACTTTAACACGTCTCTCCGTGACGTCAGCGACCTTTGATCTCTGAGCTGATCGCCGATCCGGATGCAGAGACACGAAGAGGAGAAACGGTTTAATTATGACGTCATGAATATTATAATTAATGTTGTTAATATTCAAATGAGCTCAGTGATTAATGTTCTGTTTCATCTGTAATTATTTCTCAAACTGACGTCATCACGTCGTCAAAATGTTTTAATTTTTGTTTCAGATGCTGAAAATAAAAAAGTTTAAATCTGATTTTATTTTGAAATGTTCATTAAAACTGTGTGTTATTAATTAATTACACTCATTATTATTATTTACTGATTTATTTAATTTGATCAGATCTTTATTAATAAAATGTGTGTGTGTAAATAAATAAAGTGTGTGTGTTAATGTAAACAGTGGTTTACGGGATCAAAGTTTAAATGTTGAAGCCTGTCTTCTGATTGGTCAGAAATGTTTCAACATATTTTAATTTATTGAACAAACTGAGACGATTTTTAAACCTTTTAAACAACGTTTATAAATATTATCTGAATAATAAACCTGTGTGTGTGTGTGAACATTAAAGATAAAAACACCAACAACATGCAGTTCCTCTAACGTCCACCTGAGGCTGGCTGCAGAAGTGAGTCAGTCTCCATAAGTCCCCATGTTAGACAGCAGAAATAAACATGTTTACAGCCTGGTACAAAAACAGTTTTGGTCTCTGTAGCTAATTTCCCCGTTCATGACAACTGTACTGAGGGTGAATTTATATACAACTCACCTGTTCACATTATATTAAGGCTTAAAGTTATGCAGGGTTCAGAGCGTGGACGCTTTGATTGACAGGTGGGCGTGGTCAGGAAACACTTGTGTCGTTTGCTGAAGCTGCTGACGGCTTAATGTGTGTGTGTGTGTGTGTGTGTGTGTGTGTGTGTGTGTGTGTGTTACCTCTTTATATGCAGAGTGGTAGTGGTGGTGTTGGTCCTTCAGCACGCTCCTCATCATCCCACTGACACTCGAACTACTCTCAGAGAGAGAGGCGCACACACACACACACACACACACACACACACACACACATATTGATGAAGGATCAAAGATGGCCGCTCTCTGCAGACATGTGGACAATCCATTTGAACTTAATCTAATTAAACCTCGTTCATTTCAGTCAGAATTTAACTTTGGTTTGTTTCCAGCTACCCGTTTTATTTTTGTCACTCTGGTGTCTCACTGCATCCACCTGTCTGTCTGTCTGTCTGTCTGTCTGCCTGCCTGTCTGTCCTCATCAGTTGATTCACTCCTTAACAGTCTGACAGCACCAGCTGAATAAAATCTGAAGAGAAACACGAGACGACGAGTGCGTGACGGTCGAGCTGCCTCTGGTTTGTTTCTCCTCCACGTTGGTAACCATGGTAACCAGGTAGTAAACATCAGACTGAATCACCTGTGTGTGTTTCCTCTGTCGACCCCTCGAGCCTCCACCCAGTCAGAGCGCAGCTCATTACGGCTGGTTCAGACCCAGTTACGTTCACATAACGTTTCATAACGTTCTCTACACGTTCAGACATCAGCAGGTTACAGTCTGCTCATCGCTCCACAAGGCAACACTCACCGACTCAGGCCTTGAATTCAAGGCCCAGGATCTGTCCTGATATGCCCTGATGGACCTCCTGCATCTGTTTGTCAAAGGTCAAAGGTTAAGTCCACGCTCGTGTCAGTGATTCACCTCCGTCTGTCGTCTGAACTTCATGAGTACGGACCGCAGAGGTCGGCGGTTCGATTCCCAGCAGGTGTCTTGCTCTCCGCTCGGTCTCACGCTCCAGAGGCTCTCTGCGTTCAGGAGGCCATTACTTCAATTAAACCGCTGATTAAGCAAATCGGAGGCTGATTAGCAAACGAGCGGCGGTCTTCAGGAGAGCTGCTAATTAGAGAGGCGATTAGTGCCTGTCAAGAGCGGCCAATGAGGCGGCGGCACTCGTTAAGAGATTATTAGTCCAGCAGGCTGCAGATCCAGAGAGCGGATCACAGAGACTCAGTCTGCACACGACTGAAGGCTCACCGAGCGTTTTACTCACTTTCAGCTCGTTGTTTTGAACGTCAGAAATACATCAGGTGACACAAACACCTGCAGGGTCGTGTTGATCTCCTATAGCTCCTATGTTAGCTCTTAGCTCCTATGTTAGCTTTTCTGTTAGCTCTTAGCTTCTATGTTAGCTCTTCTGTTAGCTCTTAGCTCCTATGTTAGCTCTTCTGTTAGCTCTTAGCTCCTATGTTAGCTCTTAGCTAACAAACAAAGAGCGCTCGTCAGCGTTCCAACATGGAAATTTAAACTTCTTATATTTCATACTTCCACTGATGAAGGTCACGTGACACGACTGAAAGCTCCAGGACAGTTACTAAATGGACCCGTCCATCAGGGCAGTGTTTGAGCAGGCTGACGCCTGGTTTGATGATCTGACTCTGACTCTCCGACTCTGACGCCGGCCTGCGAGGACTTCCTGATCGGCTTCGTTCGTGTCGTCTCCGTGGAGGCAGCCGTTATTTTCATCATCTTGGCTCTGAACTGCTGAAGTGCTCCCCGCTCGGCCTCGTTATCCGACATCCTTCTTCATAAACGCAGCCAATCGAGTGCATCACGTCCATGAATATCCGCAGCCTCGCGTCACTCGGGATAACACTCCATAACATTTTGGCCGGGGGTCTAATTATTCCATTTGCCTGGACCTGGATGCCATTTAGATGCAAGGTAATTCAGCGTGGTATAACTCAATTAAAATTCCTCCTGACTGGGATTTATGGAACATCAAGAGCTCCTCAGTGGGACCAATGGGAGCGCTCCTTATTCATCCCAGAGTCCTCCTGATGCTGCATTTCTGCAGCTCAATTAAATACACGAGCAATGAGAATGTTTCACAAGTCTGTAATGAGAAAAGACAGGACACCTCCTCCTCCTCCTCCTCCTCCTCCTCCTGCAGACTGGCGGTGAATTAGCGGGAGCTCAGCACTCGTTAGCGCTCAAATTAACTTTTAAAGATGGCACAAACTGTCCGCTCTGATTGGACGCTGCATCAAACTCCGATAACTCGCAGACTGAAGAGAAACATCCGATTATATTTCATACCATCGAATTAATAATGAAAAATAATTAAATAATTTGGTCACATCATCCAGGTCAGCAGCAGCAGCCCCAGCAGCAGCTAATATCACTGACTAGTCCAGCAGCAGTCAGCCCAGCTCGGCGTCTGTCTTTCAGCCTTTTATTTCACCAAGCTCTCACCAACCACTAAAAGTCAGTCCCAGATTTACTCTTGTCCGGCGGCTTCTTGCTCGCTCACTCTCTCCTTTTCTCTTCTTAGCTTCCTCCGTCAGCGTCCTCTCCACTCTCTGCTCCTCTGCCATCATGTCCATAGAAGCTGCTGACTGCTGGGCCTGAACACCTCTTCTTCTTCTTCTTCTTCTTCTTCTTCACGGTGGTACAAACACTAACCCTCCTGCGGTGCTCTCAGCTCACAGTCTAACAGACTGAGCTAACATGAGCTAACAGCAGCTACAGCCGTCAGCAGTTAACTTCACCGTCCATCAGGAAACTCTTCATCAGGAAACTTTTGTCTCTCCTTCTCTCCTTCCTTCCCTCCTTCTTTCCTCCACATGTGACCTCATGACCTCTTCCCTCTCACGTCTCTCGACTCTAAATAGACGACTAAACATTTTTTTCTGTTGTCAGTTTTGGGTCTCACGGCTCCTCTGGCGGTGTTTTGCCGTCACGACGTGGGATTCAGCCCGTCGGTAAACACTTCAGGTGTCGACCCAGACGTCGAGGTAACGGCCTCCCCGGCGTCATTGCAGCCATCAGAGCTGTGGACTCGTTCGTCCATCGTCCTTTGAGAACCCAACGAGCAGTTTAAGTCCTCATAAGTGCAGCAAACATCCTCCGTTAACGGTAAAACATGATGTTTCTTCTTCTTTTTTCTCTCCGACGCGTCTTTTTAAAAAGCTCAGCGATCACCGCCCGCCATCCGGCGAGATGGGCTAATTAAATTGGTACTTTTTACAAGTCTTACTCAATAAATCTGAATAAATTAACAAGGCATTACTAAGGCTGCTACATTAAATTTGCATAGTGCATTTAATGAATATGCAACCGCGAGAGGAAAGGTCTGCCACTGTGAACCCCGGTGAATTAGCATAACTACTTCCAGCATGTTTCTTAAATAATGCTCTCATTTGCACATCACTGAGTTGGCTAATTCTGGCGTCGGCGAGGGCGGCCTCGTAATTAAAGAATCCCACTTTAATTTTTAATGAAGTTTATGTTACATCAATCCTGACAGTAATGAGGAGGACGTGGAAACAAAAAGGCTGCTAATAATTAAATTCACAAACCAGTTTGAGGGATAATAACTCCTGAGGAGGAATTACATGACTAATTATTAATTAAATATTCATAGCATCGTGGAGAAGAGGCAGCGTGGCGATGGCGGTGATGGCGGCGGCTCGCGGTAAGCAGCCCAGATGCCAAACGGCTTTTATCTGTGACGGACTTGAGAGGCTCGTAACGGAGCTGCAGACCGTCATTAATTAGAACGACCCTGAAACAAAACAGGCTGTGATTGGTCGTCTGCAGCCGCGTGATGTCAGCGATGTCTGCGCTCAGTTTGAACCACAGAAGAAGACGACGCTCTAACAACGAAGTGACAACGAGACTACGTCCAGGTTTTAGACAGTCTGCGGGGACGTCTCAGAGACTACGTCCAGGTTTTAGACAGTCTGCGGGGACGTCTCAGAGACTACGTCCAGGTTTTAGACAGTCTGCGGGGACGTCTCAGAGACTTTTTGTCCTGAAATCATCAGAACTACTTTTAAAACAAACTTTATTTCGTGTTCTGAACCTGAATCAAACGTTGAGGTAACGTTCATGTGGACGGTCGGTGGAGCTCAGAGTGACTCCGTCAGTCTTGGGTTCAGCTCTCTCACCTTCACCTCCACCTGTGCGGCTGATCTCCGGAGTATTTACTCTGAAAAACAGAAGCTTTGTGCCGTGTGAGGGATCATGTATCAACACGGTGTCATTAGGAGGAGACAGATTGGTGAATCAGTGAATTAAACCCACAGATAACCTGCAGGAAATCCCCCCGACTGCCGCTCTCATGGGGACTTATCGAGTTGTCTGAGAGAAAAATGGAATAACGGCTTCTTTAAGGTCAAGATTTGCTGTGCCGGGCCCGGCTCAGACATAAATGCTCCGTAATGCCGGGTCGGCTGATTGCTTTACTCTCCAGACGATGTCAATTTTTGTCCTGAGGAGCGAGCGGGCGCGGTTGGTATTAAGGCGGCGGCGCATCGAGGGCCCTTGTCGGCGGCGGCGTGTTGGCTTGTAGACGAGTCGTGGAGCCCGGCTCTATTATCAGGCGAGCCTGGAGGAAGCCGGCGGCGGCTCACAGAGTAATAACACATTACATCTTTAATGTTTGTGATTCACAGGACGCTCCTCCAACAATCCTCCCATGAACCTCTCTGCTTTTTGTTTTGTCACTTTCCTCCCTCAGCGTTCTCAGCCCGGACTCGCCGCGCAGCATTAATCAAACGGGAGCGCGGCGTCGAGGGAGGAAGCGGCCGACACGGAGTCATTAGAGAGGATGAATCTGTTGTATTTACACCTCTGTTATGCAATAATAAAGACGGAGGACGGCGCGGGACAAAAGGAAATGATGGTCTTTACACAGAGAAGTCGTTTAAAGAGACGCCGGCCGGGCGGCGAGGTCAGATCAGTCTGTACGGACGGGTCAGACATGAAGTCATTCAAATATTTAAACATCCAGGTTTAAATATGTCCGAGATAAAAGACATGCGCACAAGACACACACACACACATATATATGTAGATCACATGTATAAATATGAAGTCAAAGTCAAATATAAAGACAAACACCACTGAACACACTGAGGCTGTTTGAGGTTACAGTACACCCTAATGAAGCGGAGCTGGTGTCGTGCCAGAACCGGAGCCGGACAATCAGGACAGAGGAGGACTGAGGCGATTTACAATCGATATTAATGCTGTCGATGAGACAGTACTGCAGTATTAGTGAGCGTAAAACACTCTGTACTGTGTACGTGTACTTAAATACTTCTATTGTTTTACTTCATCATACTCTTTTTATTTTTATTTCTCCCTGTTTAAATAAAATCTGATCTTTGTTTTAATTCTTCGTTTGTGGACCTGCAGACTGTGGCGGCCGCTTCGTGTCACCTGGTTGGACTGAACCAATCGGGCTCCAGAATTCTCTTTGAAAATGTTTCTTTGATGAAAAACAGAGTAAATATTGAAGTGAATGTTCAAACTGAAACAGGAAGCAGCTCGGTCTGTCCACTTGTGGACTTTCTGTGAACACTTATTGGTTCATTTTCTTCGTCTAATCAAAGAACACGGCGTCTTCTTTCGTCTCCGTCTGTGCATATATTTCCACACAACTTCATTTCGCTCGCTGACAGTTAAACAAATAAAAGCCGGCTAATAAATAAGGATTCAATTATCAAAAGATTAGCGCTTGATTTTGTTTTGATATTAACTTTGATTTAAAAGCAGGATGTATGTATGCGCGCGGTAATTAAATCAAAATCCTCTTCAAACACATCACAAACCACAGACTCAGATTTGGGACTCGTCCGGTGAAAACGGCGACACTCCGTGTGTCCAAGTGTTTTTTCAGGGCTTAACCAGCACACACTTTCAATTAATTCAGAGGAAACTTCAATGAAACTGCAGCCGGAAAACAATCTGAGCCTCTAATCCGTCCATCACGGAGGAGGATCTCCTGGTTTTTTTGTTTTCTCTTCCAGACCCTGAATGCAGCACGGCTCCCCGGACTAACAGCTTATCGTCGTCTGATTAAAAGTTCCACAAATTTATCGTTGATGTCTGATCACTCCGCACACGACCTCCAACGCTGCGAGGCTTTAAAGTTTTCTTTAAGAAGTAAATAATAAAACATATTTTAATAGTGCATGTGGATGTACAAAGTGATACTGGTAGCTAACTGCTAATTAGCTACTGCTAACTGAATCTGCCATTAACGGGTAAAAGAACCGGGCCGGACCGGGTTGGAGCTCAGCCTCTGAGTCCAACGAGGACTAACGTCACAGCGCCGAGCTGATTCACAGACTTCATGATGGAAACATTGATGAGCTAACTGTGGTTAGCTCGGTCAGCCGTGTAGCTAACTGAACTGACCCGCTAAAAAGGAAACACTGGTTCTGGTGAGTCCGAAAAATCAGCTGAGTGACCGGCTCATTTTCCATAAGACTCTATACGATCAGACAGTGAAGCTGCTCTCTGCTGGGCTGGAAGATGCATGTTTAACACTTCCTGAAGCTCCATACACCGAATATAGCGCCCCCATCAGGACAAATGTTGACCAGACATGTCTTTACTGTGTGTGTGTGTGTGTGTGTGTGTCCCATGGGATAGCTGTCCAAAAAAAATGAATTACCACAATCGAGCTTTTTAAACTGTGCCGGTTAATAAGAGCTGAGGCATAATTAAATTTGCGGCTGAGCGACCTTGGGCGACTTAAAACATAAAAACATGATGAATGGAGACACACACACACACACACACACACACACACACACACACACTCTCTCTCTCTCTCTGAGGTCACTTCTGGTCAGCTGACTGAAAGTTTTCATGGTGAATATTTCTGATGATGAAATATTTCAAACATTTGTGTTTGATCCTCAGAAACTGCAACAACAACTCGGCAGACGTGTTGTTGTTCTGATATATTCACAAGTTTTGAAGAGCTTCCAGCTTCAGATCTCTTCATGCAGGAACAGACTCACGTCAGCTGTCAGTTCACATTTAAATCCTTCACAAAGGTCCACACAAACAATGATAATAGAGCTTTTCAGATTTACAGTTTCCTGATGGACAGTGAAGTAACCTGCTGCCAAATGTAGCTGCTGTTAGCTAATGTTAGCTCAGTTTGTTAGACCGTGAGCTCAGACCAGAGGAGTGTTAGTGTTTGTACCACAGGAGGTTTGGACCACCAGGAAGAAGAAGAAGAAGAAGAGGTGTTCAGGCCCAGCAGTCAGCAGCTTCTATGGACATGATGGCAGAGGAGCAGAGAGTGAAGAGGACGCTGACGGAGACGTGTTCATGTTGTTTGATGAAGAGCTCTAAAGTCTGTTGTAATCAATAATAAAGCTCAAACATGTTTCAGTGTTTCCAGCCTGACATGATGAATCTGTAAATAGTCTCTGAGACTTTCCTCTCTGACTCGTGGTCGCCTAACAAACCGCAGCAAATTACATATTAACTTTATTTTACGCTACGCTCGGCGTTCGTCTCTGTAATATCATCAAGGCGACCGCACAGTGGGATCTGTGTGCGGCGGCCGGCGCTGTAAGTCATTTCTTCATACATGACACGAGCGACCTCCTCTCGAAGTATTTTATGAACGTAATCGGACGCATCAATCACGGCGAGGCGGCGAGGCCTGCGCTCATCCGCTGTGTTCGCTCGCTCTTTGGAGTTAAATGGCCCTAAAGACTAATGAAGAGCTTCCCTCTGCAGTCTGACCAATCCATCTCCTGTCACTGCTCAGTCAGTGTTCAACACGTCCAATCATTATTCAGCTCAAATTAAATCAGTTCCTACTTCCAACTTCACGAAAAGTTACAGAGCTGAATGCAAAAAGTTCTGCAGGTTTAAACAGCGAGGCAACGACCAGAGATGGACGATGTCCAAACCTTTACTGCATCATCCAGGTCAGCAGCAGCAGACCCAGCAGCAGCTAATATCACTGACTAGTCCAGCAGCAGTCAGCCCAGCTCGGCGTCTGTCTTTCAGCCTTTTATTTCACCAAGCTCTCACCAACCACTAAAAGTCAGTCCCAGATTTACTCTTGTCCGGCGGCTTCTTGCTCGCTCACTCTCTCCTTTTCTCTTCTTAGCTTCCTCCGTCAGCGTCCTCTTCACTCTCTGCTCCTCTGCCATCATGTCCATAGAAGCTGCTGACTGCTGGCTAACAAACTGAGCTAACATTAGCTAACATGAGCTAACGGCAGCTAACAAACTGAGCTGTGTGAATGACTCTTGACTGAATCCAGATATTCAGAACTCTCCTCGCTCTGACAGAGGTGTGACGATAAACCTGCTAAATTTAAATATAACAAATAAACATGAGTCATGGCGTGATGGCGGCGGCAGCGGCCTCAGTCACAGCTGTCGTGGTGAGCGAGTGCTCTCATTGAACTGGGCTGCAGCAGACGTGTCATCAGTCTCAGACCATCCGTCTTCATGTGAAGAGGCGCAGAGAGGCGATCAGCGCCGCCGAGACTCCAGCCGTCTGAGGAACAGGAAACATCTGATTGGACGCAGAGTCACGAGAGACTGCAGCACTGAGCGTGGACAGACTGAAGGCTGCAGCAGCTCCAGAACCAAAACTTCTAGAACCAGATCCTCCAGAACCAGAACCTGAAGATCCGAGGTCGTCTTCTTCTTCCTTCTTTTTGAGGGACTTGTGGTGAGTGGTTAGACGAAAGCTGTCTGTCAGTCAGGAAACTCTTTTTGTTGCTGTTTAAACTTATTACAGACGTTAATGTAATGAAACCAAACGCGTGTGTGTGTGTGTGTGTGTGTGTGTGTGTGTGTGTGTGATGGACGGCTCTAAACGATTTGTTCACAAACAGGAAGTGACAAAATAATCTGCTCGTTTGTCGTCTTAACTGGAACGTCAATAACTGCATCGACTGAAACGCCGACCACACACACCGCTGCCATCTGTCACGCACACACACACACACACACACACTCAGCCTGTGTGTGTGTGTGGCTCAGACCTCACATCACATTTGACCATGACAGAGGCCAGTGAACACGAAGATCTGCACAGACTAAAACAGTTTTTTGTACCAGGCTGTAAACGTGTTTATTTCTGCTGTGAAGTTGGACATTTGAACATGGGGACTTATGGAGACCGACTCAGTTCTGGAGCCAGCCTCAGGTGGACGTTTGAGGAACTGCAGTTTGTGGCTTCACTTCACGCACACAGAGTTTGCAGCTTGGTTCAAAGTTTGGAGCCGCCGGCTCATCGGCTGGAGCGTCACAGACTCTTCGGGGTCCGCCGCACTTCCTCCCCATCTCATCTTATTTAACAACCAGCGGGCCCCGTTTGGTCCCACGGTCCCTGAACACATCACAGCAGTAATGTTGGCAGATTGTCTGACGATCAGTTCAGGACCGTTTGAACGGCCCTTGCCCCCCCGGGCTCTCTGCACACACCTTGTTAAATCCCACCTCGTCCGGTGACAGTTAAGGAAGTGACGAATGGCCATTATTATGGAAAGAAGGTTACTTTTATACACGGCTCGCGGCGCCGAGGGGGGGCGACGGCGGCCGCTCCATCACTGTCAGGAAAACTAATGATAAGATATCATAAGACACAAGACGGCCATGTTAAGATGGAGTGGCCTCCCACTGAGTTTTCATCAGCCGCCGTCTGTCTGCGCTCAGCATTCATCTTGATTCTGCATCCACTCGCACTTATTTTGCTTTACACCTGCAAAAATACATCAAACGCTCGCCTCCGCCTCCACCACCACCACCACCACCACCGCCGCTGTGGATTTATAAGAGGAAGAATCAGCTCGCACACTTCACATGACTGATGATGATAAAAGTGTCGTTTTGTTTCCGACTTCAGCTGCGCCGCGTTCGCAGATCAAACGTGACAGATCGAGTCTGCGGACGCACGCCACGCAAAAATAACATAAACATAACGTTAAATCAAACATTCAAAACAAACAGCATGAAGTGCTGCTGGTCACATGACTCTTCATGAACAGGAAGTAAAGTTCTGTTTACTTCCTTATTTGTACGTGTTTCCTGTAAAAACGCTCAGACAGAGAGGGCCTTGTTCTGGGTGTTGATTGGTGTTTACAGCAGCCAATAGCGAGTGTTTGTTACACTCTCACCGCTATGCATTGCAGCTAGTGCTATGAGCTAGCATCAGCATCTTCCAGTGAACACAGCTGGACTGACGTAGCCTCATGCTAACATAGGCTCCTGCTAACGTGACTTCATGCTAATTAGCCTCCTGCAAATGTAACATTTTTCCTACGTAGCCTCATGTTAACGTAACCTTATGCTAACTAGCCTCCTGCTAACATACCCTTTTTCCTACATAGTATTATGCTTACGTAACGTCATGCTAATGTAGCCTCCTGCTAATGTAGCTGCTGAGCCCAGTTCTGTTAGCATGCTAACGGCAGATTCAGTTAGCAGCAGCTAAGTAGCGGTTAGCTTCTTCAGCAGGAGGTTATGCTAAGCTAACTGTCCATCATCAAGTGTCACATATATTTTCTGTATAAAAAGTTATAAAGTTGTTTTTTCTATATTTCATGTTGAAATAAAAACGTCGAGTCTTCGTGATGAATCTCAGAGAATCAGAAACTCGTCACAGACTGTTCCATTTGTTTAACCTAATTAACGCTAATGCCGCTAATTAGAGCGCCGTGTTTGTTCAGAGATCAGAGAGCTGCTGATGAAAGTCAGTCTGACGCCTGTTTGTCTTCTGTGGACGCACTGAGACGCTCCAAATATTCACAAACACATTTTCACTCTTTAAATAACTTTTCAAACTTTAATCTGAATCAGCTGTTTGTTGTTTATGATGCAGTGACCTGATCAACCAATCACAGCGCGCCGGCTGCACCTGGCTGCGTTACAGCGCCGAGGCTCAGTCGACGTCAGGCTGAAGAAAACGTCAAAGACTCTGGTACAAAATTCACAAATAGAATTTTTACTGGTTTATGAAAACTGGATACAAACTGTAAAATCACATCATCTGTAATTCTGCATCATAATTAATTATTGTTATTAATATTATTATTCTTGTTATTTAAACAGCATTTTTCCTCCTTTCTTAGATTACGTACAAATTTCAGTAAAATAACGATGACGTGTAATTAAACATGCGGCTCGTTACACAAATGTTTGTTCATATTAATAATTCAGTCAAACTTTAAAAACTTTTACAAACTCTGCAACCTAATTCAAGAAAAATACTAAAATACTTTTTACAGCAGTTTTCTGTTTTAACTCACTGATCTCATCAGGAGCTTTTATTACTCCACAGTTTTCTTTTTTAACACCAACCTGCCGAAATTAGAAATTAGGCTGTGGCTATAAGCGGCATATTGACGTGTAAATATTCATTAATATGCACTGTCCCTGTTAAATAAATAAAAAGACAGACACGATCTGTAACTTCATTATTTTTAAGACTTTTTGATTTGGATCATTTTTATAAATATTGCTACTAATATTAGTATTTTACTGTTTGTTACAATCACAATTATTTTAAGTCATTAATAATTTTCAGTGTTTCTGTTTTGTAAAATGACAAAAATCAATCAGTTCATATTTCTGTCATTATTTTAACTGAGGTCAGATTATTGAATATTTAAACACGTCTTTGGTTTTTAATTCAAACCATCAGGTAAAAATAAATGAAGAAACCTGCTGATGATTTTTATGATTAAACATGTTTTAATTGATGATTTATGATCAGTTGAGAGGAAACGCTTGAAATGTTTGAAATGTTTTATGCGTGTGTGTAAAGCCACAAGTATACCTGGCAAAGCGTGTGTGAGTGTGTGTGTGTGTGTGTGAGTGAGTGAGTGTGTGTGTGCAGTGTTTAATTGTGGCGTATTAATCAGCGTGTCTGTGTCATGAGGTTAAACAGCTGATTAATACGAGGCTCTCACACATCTCTCACTGTTATGTTAATGAGCTCATTCAATATGCAGATTCAGTCCTCAGAGGCCTCGCCGATTAATTGTTCTCGTTGACTCGAGTAATTATTTGTTTGCAGATTTAATTTGGAGATTTAGAAAGTGTCGATGCCGCCTGATTTGTGTGTGCGTGCAAATCACATTATGTAATCCTGCTGCACAAACAGCTGATCGTGTGACACGACGATGATTTATAATCATAATTATTACCTTTGTTAAACGGTAATTAGCATAAGTGACAATCTGACTGTTTCACATCGTTACACGAGCTCTGTTTGAATTCATGAACAAGCTGAACGGCTAACCGAGCTAACGGCCGCTACAGCAGAGGCTAAACTTAGCAGCAGTTAGCAGTTACCTTCCCCCGCAGACTGTCTAAAACCTGGACGTAGTCTCTGTGACGTCCCCGCAGACTGTCTAAAACCTGGACGTAGTCTCTGTGACGTCCCCGCAGACTGTCTAAAACCTGGACGTAGTCTCTGTGACGTCCCCGCAGACTGTCTAAAACCTGGACGTAGTCTCTGTGACGTCCCCGCAGACTGTCTAAAACCTGGACGTAGTCTCTGAGACGTCCCCGCAGACTGTCTAAAACCTGGACATAGTCTCTGTGACGTCCCACAGACTGTCTAAAACCTGGACGTAGTCTCTGTGACGTCCCCGCAGACTGTCTAAAACCCGTGAAGGCGTAGTCTTTATTAGCTGACAGTTTTGGTGTGAAGGAGCTGATTGGCTGTCTTTTAGTCGTCCTGCTGTAATTAGTCCTGACGCTCTCATTAAGCACTTCCTGTCTCTGCTGTAAACGCTGACTCGGAAACACTCGTCACAGCCATGTTTTATTTTCCCTCCATCATTTTTAATCATTTCACTTTATGTTGAGCCAACACTCCGTTCCAATAATTGCGTTTTCCCGTCGTTCCATATTTACCGAGCTGTGCCGCTGTGCTTTATTTTCCTCCGGCGTGGAGACTGAGCGAGGTCAGAGGTCGGCGGAGCGGCTGGCTAAACAGATCTGTTCATTAGCAAGCAGCCGTTCAGAACGCTCAGCGGCCACATCCATCACACAGAAACGCTTACAGCAGCAGAGCGAGCGGAGCGCTCAGGCTGTGTGTGCGGCCTGAACGCTGGCACACACCACGAAGGGTTAAATGTACGGCTCAGAGGTCAGAGGTCACGGACCGGGACATGAACAGGGTCAAACATACTAACCCTCAGGTGTTTGTGTGTCTGTGCACACTTACATGCATACAGTACGTACACTGTTAGAAACCATCAGAAATGGAATGTGGCTCATTATAGAAATGTTTTATAAATGTTATATAAATGTTTGTGTCCATATGTTCTTTGTTGGTAAAATGTCAAACTTTCATCAAACACGTTTAAAGTTTCTGACGATTCTGTCTGAATCTAATGTGTGAAGGATCAGACACGATCGATCATTACAGGCTGTAATGATCATTAACTAATAATATTGATGACAGGTTTCAGTTTAATAAGCTCTGACGTCTTTAACAGACTCTGACGTCATCATTATTACAAAGTTTAATATTCGACTTTCAGGCAGATCAGTGACGTCAGAATCGTTCATAGACAGTGAAGAATAACTAACGAGTTATTGTTTGAAGTCATTAAAAGGAAACATTTAAAAAATCGACACGAGGAACGACGAGTCCGACGGAAAATATCATAGATGATCATCATCATCATCATTATTATTATTATTATTATTATTATTATTATTATTATTATTATTATTATTGTTTTGAACATTCATCACATCCAGTTGGCTCTTGTCTGAACACACACACACACACACACACACACACACACACTGGAGCGGTGGGCAGCGATTCGATGCCTTGCTCAAGGACACCTCGGCCACGGCGGGGGTGGTTGACAGATTACAGATTACAGACTGATGTAAATGTACATGAACGGAATATATAAATAATGTTTCAGCAGTGATCAGCACTTCCTGGTGTTTTGCTGCCGCCTGGTGGATTTCCGTGAATGATTTCAGTTTAAACAATAAAGGCTGATTCATTTCATTCAAATGAAAACCGGAATTAAAGAGTTCATTAAAACTCAGCCAAAGTGTAACCATGGCAACGCCTCGACCTGTTAGTGACAAAGCGCGAGAGCACCACGCTGACGTTAACGACGGACAGGTATGAGCACAGGTGCGAACCTGCAGCCACACAAACACACACACACACACACACACACACTGCTGCTCAAAGAACAATGAAAATATTCCTTACCTGCACACGCGCCTCCAAAGTTTTACCGGGAAGGTGAGGCTGCTACGTCACATGTGCGTCCCTGTGTGTCACAAATTAAGGCTCCCGCTACAACAACTAACCCGGAACTGTGTACAACATCATTCCACCAAAATAAAACAGAAACACAGACACCGTTAGCAGAACGTTCACCATGAAAATAAAACAATTAAACATTTATATAATAAAATACAATAACAACATTTAGTCACGAGCTCAGAGGGAGAACAGAAGAAACTGTTTAAATACTGTAAATATAATAAACTCGTTATATTCAATCATCATAATAATAAGAGACAATATAAAACATTTCAGATTAAATAAATACAATTTATAACAAGTAAATAAATGAATGAAACAATAAGTAGCAAACTTTCAGTAATATTTAAATATATTTAATAATATTTAAATGTTTAATTTGACCACAGTGAGGTGTTTACTGTGGTCAGACTTTCACCGGAAGTGAAAAACATTAAAATGGTTAAATAAAAAATAAAAAAGTACTTTTTTAAGAATCTGACTCTTATTTTGAAATATCTAACCGGAAGTCCCCTCCCTTGGCTTCCGGACTGTGAGCCGTTGTGTTGAGAGAAGCGGCTAGCTCCGTTAGCTCCGTGTGCGCGTGTGTTTGAAGCTCGCTCGCGGCAGTTCGTGTCCGTCATGGCGTACCAGCTGTACCGGAACACCACGCTGGGAAACAGCCTGCAGGAGAGTCTGGACGAGCTCATACAGGTGAGCACAACGACACACCTGACGCTGCTCACGCAGCCAGCTGCTAGCTTCCGTTAGCATGTCGGCTAACTGACGCTCGTTAGCTCGAAGCTAACTTTAGCATCACGTTAACAGACTGTTTGAAGCTAACGAAGCTAATGAAGCTAATTAATAAAGTTAGCACGAGCTGGTGTTTGTTATGCTAAGTGTAGCAGCCTCCTGATGTTTTCATGGTTCCGGTTCTGGTTCTGGTTCAGCAGCTGACACACGTAAACAGACTGATCAGGTTGCTATTAGCCTAGCTTAGCATACAGACTGGAGACAGTTTAATGGACTCAGACAGATGCTGAGCTTCTGGTGTCACCTCTGCAGAACCAGAACCTCATCACGTGTTGTCTAACCTGTGTGTGTGTGTGTGCGCAGACTCAGCAGATCACTCCTCAGCTCGCTCTTCAGGTCCTCCTTCAGTTTGACAAAGCCATCAACACGGCGCTCGCCAACCGGGTCCGCAACAGAGTGAACTTCAGGGTGAGTCCACGTCCTGTGTGCCCGTCTGTGTGTTACATGTCATCCCGGGTTCTGGTTCAGTTCTGTCCTCCTCCTGCAGGGCTCGCTGAACACGTACCGGTTCTGTGACAACGTGTGGACGTTCGTCCTGAACGACGTGGAGTTCAGGGAGGTCACGGACCTCGTCAAGGTCGACAAGGTCAAGATCGTCGCCTGTGACGGGAAGAGCGAGTCGACCCAGAACAAGACGGACAAATGGTGAGTCCAGAGCTCCACCTGTCACCTGACCTGGTCCGGCCCGGTTCTGCTGCCTGAACATTGATCTCATGTGTTCTGTCTTTGCAGAGCGTCGATGTCTCCTCCTGAGTTCTGGTGTCAGACGGAGTCACGGATGGACCTGGACTGTACATATAATTTATTACAGCAGAGTCACAGCTGAGAGAGTGTGTGTGTGTGTGTGTGTGTGTGTGTGTGAGTGAGAGAGCAGTATTTTTATTTTCAGTTTACAGGAAGTTTTTGTTCAGTTTGCTGTTTGTTACTGAGCTGGATCATCTTTAATAAAACCTTTATTTAACCCTGGTGTCCTCCTCTCCTCTGACTGTCGGTGAACAAACCGAGCGGAGCCGGGCGAGTCCGAGTCGTCTTTTATTGAAAGGACACGTTTACATTTGCTGCTGGACAAACAGGAAGTAGAGGACATAAACACAGAGTCTTTGCTGACTGCTGAAGGCCTCAGAGGAAGATTCATAACTCTGATATGTACACCTCGAAGAACATCCGATAAATCTGAATCAATACTGCATGTGGTTTCCACGGACACCGAGTGGACATGGCTTCAGTTTCCAAACACAAAACAGCTGAAGAAAGGGCTGATGGGAAATGTAGTGAGGTGATATTTACAAATGAACAGATGAAACCTGACATGTCATAAATGGCTTTAAAATGTGCGTCTAGGAGTTAAAGCTCGCCTCAAACGCAACACGTGTTGCACTTGAATGCATCACGAAGGTGACGGCAGAATATAAACATGCTGCTGACGAGCTGAACGCTGATGATCCGTTTGGTGCTTCGGGGGTCAGTTCTTCATGTAAAGGCTTCAGATTCATTCAGGGCCTTTATAGCACCAGTGAGACCTTCAATGACCTTTTTTTCCCTGACGTCTGAACATGGGTCAGACAGCAGCACCGGGCACGCCTCGTTCATCCAAACTTAGCTCAAAATGTACGTCTGGTGGAGATAATTACTCAGACTTTGGGTAAAATTTGTGACATTTTTGGATGAAACATAAAATGATCCATTATTTTCCATATTAAATCTCTGGAGTGATGGAGTGGCTGTTCACGTTAACACCTTTAACGTTGGATTTGTGTTTCCACATTGGAATAAAGTGAATCGTAGTAAAGGTCACGGATGGAAACCTTCAACGTTCATTCAGGTTTTCTTTTGGCAAATTACTTAAAAGTTTGGTTTTGGACAGGCTAGGTGTTTCCACCTGTATTCAGTCCTTATGCTAAGCTAAGCTAACCGCATACAGAGTCATCAAATTTTCTTCCACCTTTTTTCCCTGTTAAAGGTTTTTTATGGGCTGATTCGCACCCAGGGTCTAAGGACAGAGGGTGTCGCCTTCTGAGGCAATTTAATAAATTATAATTGAATAATTTGATCAAATATCTGAAAGAAGAGTCGACTCCGTATGTAAATCTGTGTGTCGTCTGCATAACAGTTGATGTTTTGTATAACGTGGCCCAATGGAGGCACGTACAGTAAATGCTGAATATCAGAGGACCGAGGATTGAACCCTGAGGAACTCCACAGCGCTCAGATGAACAGTTACCGTCAGAGATAAGGCAGCTCTCTTTCGGTTGGTTCGCTCTTTTAATGACATCATCTTTGTTCTCTGTTTTTGACGATTTACTCGAAATTTGTTTGGATGGAAACGCTGAATTTATTTTAATTATTATTCTGCTGTGAGCTTCCTGTCATTAGGTCCTTTTTATTTATTTACTCACCTGGTTCAGGAACACAGAGAGCTGATGACTCCTGATCATGTGATTGACCATGTGTTGGTTAGAAGCCAAACAGTAATGCTGGAAAGTGAAGTCACTGTTTTTGTCCTCGTTGGGACTCCGTAGACGTTATTCTCTGTGAACCTGAACCAGCTGACCTCCTCAAACTGCTATCATAAAAGTTCCACGAATCCCGGCCTAAGCCAAGCCGAGCCGACCGTTTCCATGGTTACTGAATGTTTATGTGACTCCTTACTATCAAGGTCAAAGGTCACATGATAGCTGCCCCAATCAAGAAGCACTGACAGGACACGACATCTACGAAACACATTCATATAAAAAAAACAGTAAAGACACTTTAGCAAAAATGTAGAAAGAGTATAAAAAACAAAAATATTTCTGGTTTCAGGAAATATAAAAACATCCACCAGGTGCACAACGTCCACAACCTGCTTCAGTCCTTGTTTTTTCCTCCTCTTCCCCTCGCCCTTCCTCTTCCGTTCAGTCGAGGAAGCGCTGGCAGGCTTTCTTCCAGCGGCACGCTGTGCACCACTGGTCTCTGTGCTCGATGCCGTAAACTTTCCGGCATTTCTTTGCTTCACCGCGAATCCTCCTGACAGAGAGAAGAACGCCGAGGACATCATCAGGTGACTTTACAAATGTTTGGAGGAAGTAATCAGTATCAGCATTTTCCTTTGCTTCAAGGCCTCAAGGATTTCAAGGATTGTTTTTCAGACTACATTTATTGTTCCCAAGCTACATAAACATGTACACGCTTTGATTTTTAATATATTGCAATATATTTTACAGGACACTTGATATACTTTGAAACAGCACAGAGTGTTTCAGGGGATTTTTCCAGTGTACTGACCTGCAGGGGGCGCTCTGATGCTGCAGCCACTGCTCTCCAACGCTGACCGAACGCACCCGAAACGCCAAACCCTGAAGAAGTCAGCATGAAAGTGATGAATGACTGTCTCTGTCTCTCTCTCTGTCTGTCTGCCTACCTGTCTCTCTGTCTGTCTGCCTGTCTCTCTCTCTCTGCCTGTCTGTCTGTCTGTTGCTGCTGTTAAAAAACATCCTGCAGTGCCCTCCTCCGGCCTGCAGGTGGCAGCGCTGCACCGTGTCAGTTTGATGGAAAATGTGACCACAAACCATCCGAGCAGGGATTTTCCTGCTGAATGAAAACCATCAGGGAGGAGTGAACACCGCTCCACCCTCCCTCCCTCCCTCAAACCAGTTTTAACAGGCTTCTCCGGCTGCTGCAGGAAATCAACAATAGACTGCTGAACACGAGCAGACGGAGAAAACAGAAGTGAGCGGTGGATCGAAGGGGATCCACACTCCGAGCTCCGAGCGCTCTGAGTTCACTGAGAGGAGCAACAATGAAGCACCGACCACCAGAACACACACACACTGATGCAGCTGCAGCTGTACTCGAGTATTTGTTCGGATTACATTACTTATGATCAACAGCTGAACGTCAACCAGGTCACCAACAACTACAACAACTACGCCCACAGGGCCGTGTGCTGGCTCCTCTACTCTCGTCTTTTAAAGACCTCCAGGTCTGACACTGTGACTGAACATCTAAAGATGAAAGTTACAAACAAACGTTTTGTTTTCATTGTCACAATTATCTTTTTCTTAAAATGACAAATCAAATCTCCCAGCAGCCCTTGCTTCTGTCGTGTGGAGTCAGATCACAGAGTGAACTGTCTGAACACGTTAAACTGAATGAAGCTGATACAAACCTGAAGCTCATGTTCATTTTAAACAGACTTATGATGAGTGATGCAAAGTCTGTGAACATTTCAACACGCCTCACTCTGTCTCTGCTCTGTCACAAACTCACCTGCAGATATAACAGCAGCAGTTTGTCCTCAGAGGTTAAAGTTCATCCAAATGCTTTATTATGGTATCTGACCACGGGCTGTGACTGGCCCCCGGGCCTTACTTTGGACAGCCCTGCTCTAAACGGTGATTGGCCTCATCAACAGCTGGAGGAGGTCCAGCACCTGGAGACCTGCTGCATTGTCAACATCCAAGACCAAGCAGATCATCAGGGACCTCCATCAGAAACGGAGCGGGTCTCCAACTTGGAGTTTACTTAGTCCTAACAACAAACCGAGCTAACAGCAGCTAACAATCTGAGCTAACAGCAGCTAACAATCTGAGCTAACATGAGCTAACAGCAGCTAACAAACTGAGCTAACATGAGCTAACAGCAGCTAACAAACTGAGCTAACAGCAGCTAACAGCAGCTAACAAACTGAGCTAACATGAGCTAACAGCAGCTAACAAACTGAGCTAACAGCAGCTAACAGCAGCTAACAAACTGAGCTAACATGAGCTAACAGCAGCTAACAAACTGAGCTAACAGCAGCTAACAGCAGCTAACAAACTGAGCTAACATTAGCTAATAGCCATTTTAAGGACTTACCTGTCTGACGCAGCTGGTGGGCGGGGCCGTCCACCGACAGGAAATTGTGTTTGAAGCAGCAGCTGACGTCACATGACTTGGAGGCGGAGCCTAAAACAAGAAAAGTTTATTCCATGTCAGTGATGACGTAAGAAATATTACTGACCGAATCACTGTTCAGTCGATGCTGCTAAGCCCCGCCTACCTGGTAGGAGTGCTCTGATTGGACCTGCCAGAAGCTGCCGGAGGAGGAGGGGGCGGAGCGACTAAGAGCACTGCAGGCCGGAGAAGGCGGAGATGGAGGAGAGGGAGGGGGAGGGCTGGGAGGGGAGGTGGGGGAGGAGGTGGGGGAGGTGGAGCCACCGAGGACAGGACGTGGAGGAGACGGCGGCTCCCATTGGTTGATCTCAGTGTAGTAGAAATCCTCCTCGCTGCGAGAGCAGCGCTCGTGTTCGCCGCCGCGGCTGTGAGAGGTCAGAGGTCATTCACTTCGTACCGCTTACGTTGTGATTGGAGCAGAGGGTGAAAAGGGGTGGGACTTCAGAGGGAGTCAGGTGCATCTTACCACAGGTGCGTCGTCCGGATATGACGTTTGATTCCCACCACTGACGTGAGCACCTTCCCACAGCTCGGCCACAGACACCTGTACGCCGCCTTCACCGAGTTCTGCGGGAGGAAACACACCGTCAGCGCTCTGCAGCAGCCATCTTTCCTTTGTGCTGTTACCATGATGACCGTAAAGCCTCGCTCACCCTGCGTTTCCGCGGCGCCGGCTCGTCAAACAGCACCTGCTCCAGCTCCATGTCCAGGCCTTCGTCGGGGGGCGTGGTCGGGCTGTGGACAGCAGGCTCTGTGATTGGTGGAGAGGGAGCCGGGCTTCCGTTGCTGTGGCCGATGCTCCAGTAGCCGCTGCTGCCGCCGTCGGAGAGCTCACCGCCGCCGCAGTCCATCGGAGGAGCTGAAATAGTAAAGTCTTAACCTTCAGATGTAATAGATTACTTTAAGGATTCACAGTGTGAGTCGCTGTCATCTACCTGTGGCGTCTGGGTGGGCGGGGCTGTGCAGCAGAGGGCTGCAGGACAGACTGCTGAGGACCATCGCCGCCATCAGCTCGTCCATGTCGACCTCCTCTGGACTCCTCTGACTGAGGACGACACATACGAGCTCATTCATTGGTTCAGAGACACGGGGGGCGGAGACAGAGACACAAAGAGAGGACGCCTGACCTTCTCGGGACGTCGATGCAGGACGAGACGGATCTGCTGCAGGACGGCGAGGACGACCGGGCCGAGGCCTCGCTCTGCATCGGGTCCGGCTGATCCACCACACCTGAAGGTTCACCTGCTCCTCCACACTGAAAATACACCTGAGAGACGACAGACGGACCACGGCTCACTGTGATAGGCGGAGACAGCTGTCAATCAAAGTGTGACATCAGAGGAGCTGAAACACAACGCTCACCTTCAGCCCGGGATGACCTTTGACCCGGCCTGCTGCTGCTGTTGTCACGGTGACACCGTTGTCGCCCATGGAGCTCACCAGCGCCCCCAGAGGAGAACGCTTCCCCAGACGTGTTTTTGGCAACATGTCTGAAGAAGAAAACATGCCTACATTACCCACAGTGCACCTGGGAAGCCTGTACCTATGCTGTGTTATGCTGTAGCTGCTGTTAGCTACTGTTAGGTCAGTTTGTAAGTAATGTAATCAGAGTAAATACTCGAGTACTGCTGTCTCCACAGTGAGATTACACTGTTAGCCGCCATGTTTTACAACTTGTAGTTTTTAACAGACACCGACATGAGTGACATCACACGAGGACATTTCAACAGAAGCAGTGGCTTCTGGGAAACAGTGTGTGTGTGTGTGTGTGTGTGTATGTGTGTGTGTGTATGTGTGCGTGTGTGTGTGTGTGTGTGTGTGTATGTGTGCGCGTGTGTGTGTGTGTGTGTGTGTGTGTGTGTGTGTGTGTGTGCGTGTGTGTGTGTGTGTGTGTGTGTATGTGTGTGTGTGTGTGTATGTGTGTGTGTGTGTGTGTGAGGATTAAAGTGAGCAGATGGCTCCAACTGTTGAACATTAAACGAGTTTCTTCATCATCTGACGAGTATTACATCACCTTCATCACTAAACTGTCGCCATGGCAACCCCCCCCCCCATGTTTTCCTGGTAATCACTGACTCACAGTCGCAGCATGACACACATGAAACGTTCGACTTGTTTCTGTGTCAGACAAACTTTGAACGCATCATCGTGTTGAAACAGGAAAGACACTAAAACTGACACGTACAGAGGAACCTGAACTCACCGTGAACTTTTTACACTGTATACACACACACGAGTCTTACTATAACACACACACGAGTCTTACTATAACACACACACACACACACACACACACACGCGTAAACTGCACACACACACCCCTCTATGTGTGTGTGCAGCTCTGAGCTCTGAGCCAATCAGATTCCTTCAGTGCAGAGTTCACACCCTCCACAATAAGAGTCCTGGAAACAGCAAGAAGTCCATCCAGAACCACTAAAGGTCCAAAATGAGGACATTTAAATCAGCTTCAGCTCTCACAGTCTGACCCAGAACCAGAAACAGAACCGGTCTGTTCTGGTGGGTTGATGATCTGAGCTCAGTGAAGTCAGCCCGTTCTCTTTGTGAACTTCATTCAGTCCAAACAAACAAAGACACCACAGAAGAAGAGAGGCACACAGCATCTGTCACTCACCTGCAGAACCAGAACCAGGACCAGGACCAGAACCTCCAACACACAAAAACAACAACAACAAGATCCAGCTAACGTGTCCACTGCTGTTCAATGAGTGTGTGTGTGTGTGTGTGCTGCAGGCTGCAACCAGTCTGAACACCATCAGGGAGGAGGGACACACAAAACCTGGACCGGATCAGACCGGATTGGGCCGGAAGGGAGTTTAACCTACTCAATGTTACATCAGAATGATAAGTAGCAGTAGTGCTAAAGCTAATATAATAAAGCTAACACAGCTAAGACTGAGGAGTTGGTTTGGAGCTAGTGCTAATGTAGCTAACTGCTAACATAAGTTAATGTTATTGATTTAGCTAGTTTTAAGATATAACCAATGTAGCTAACTGCCAACTTTAGCTAATTTATCTGTCTTAGACGTGAAGCTAACATTAGCTAATGGTATGATCTTAATTACATTAGTTTTTGCCTCAGAGTCAGCTTACTGCTAACATTAGCTACCAGTACTTGATGGCAAGATTGCTAAGTAACAGTAGAGGTGAAACTAATGCAGCTAACACTCAGTTGGAGCTAGTGCTAATGTAGCTAACTGCTAACATTAGCTAATGTTATGGACGTAATCACATTAGTTATTTTCCCTCTATGTTAGCTCACTGCTAGTTAGCTCACTGCTAGTTAGCTAACATTTCCCATCATGCATTTCCCATCATGCAGCTGGGTGTCTTATATACGCTCTGGTAAAGAACAACTGAGATGAGCAAACCCTGATGACATCACTGTGACATCATCGTGACCATGTACGGTCCGGTCCGGACCTTCTGATCCGCTCCGGGTTTTCCCAGCAGCCCCCGCGGTGGCTCTCCAGCCTCGTAGTAAACAAGAGGACCACGTGGGTAGGAGCTGTAAGCTGATTGGCGGAGCTCAGCCGTGCAGGAACACACCCCACAGAGGGGCTGTTGTTTACTGCGAGGAGGCACGGTGTGGGCCGCATTCCGACAGGAAGACTGCAGTACACAACCTAAACAATACTACGATACTCAGGAGTAATACTGCAAACACACATACAGTACTCCTAAAAATACTGCAAAATGTGCTACTCAAGTACTGCTGAAGTACTCCTAACATACTGTACTACACAGACCATGAAATACCTCATGTACTACACACATATGATAGAAATACTCGAAGTACATGATGTGGCTGTAATCAGAGTATTTATGTACCTGTCATGCATCTTTCACAGGAGTACTGCAGTACTGTGTGTACTGTGTGTACAGTTTGTAGGCGGGGATCTCCTCTCGCGTTATGTAACCCCCCCCCCCCCCCCCCCCCCCCCGCGGTGTCCTCTGGGTGTGTGTATGCGCGCGTGTGTGCGGAGCTGCACGTAGCCGCAGCAGCGTCAAGCTCGTGAGCTACGTGCTGATCGACGTGATGACGTGTGCTGTTTTGAAAGCTTCATGTTCAGACATGAAACAGCTGAGTGTGATCGAAGTTATCACCTGTGATACTGTGAGTACATGTACTCTGAACACGAGTACTTCAAAGTTTATTTTCATATTAATTCTTTTAAAGAGTCAAACTTCAGAGTTATTTCAGTAATTTTTCATTTTTGAACTCGTGTTACACACACACACACACACACACTCACACACACACACACACTCTCTCTCTCACACGCACACACACACTCAGCAGCATCATGTGACTCTGAATGCTGAAACTTCAAAGTTACATCAAAAAACCCACTGACAGGCTGAAATGATGACATCACTTCCTGACATCAACTGTGGGTTCAAACCACACACACACGCACGCACACACACACACACACACACACAGTCAGCTGCTCGTGTCTTCTTCGCCTCCATCAAGGTGCAGTGTGACGTCAGACAGGTGGTCGGTGGGACAAAGACTCGGAGGCGTGACGCGTGGCTTCATGACTTTAACACACACACATCATGTATAAACACTGAATATAAAGGCGCGCCACTGTATGCAAATGAGCTGACAGCAGTGGAAACAAATCAATAAGATGATTGGCTGATTGGAAAAGGACTAACACAGCTGCATGATGGGAAATGTAGTTCATTCTTTGGTCCTCTTTCTTCATCCGTCCAGCTGTGACGACCTGTCAGGCAGCGGCGGTGAGGCCTCCTCCTCCTCCACCCGCACCTCCACCTGCACCTGCTCAGGTGTATCTACAGGGGGCGTGGTCAGTTTCGCCTTCTTGCTGACTCGTGCGTACAATGAATTCCTCTCGTGGTCGCTCAAAACCACGCCGCTGCCACGCCCCTGCCCTGGCTCCTGATTGGTTGGCGGTGATGACACGTTAGCATCACCGTTGCTGCTCCGCCCTCCTCCGATGACTTGGTAGGTGCGGTCTGGATCTGCACGTGGAGACACGTCACGGTGATGCAGCTTCATACACGTTAGATCAGTTAGACCAGGGGTGTCCAAACTGTTCCACAAAGGGCCGGTGTGGCTGCAGGTTTTTGTTCCAACCAACCAGAGCACACAGTTCAGCTGATTAAATGAGTCAAGTCTGGTGCTGCTGCTTGGTTGGAAGGAAAACCTGCAGCCACACCGGCCCTTTGTGGGACAGTTTGGACACGTCTGAGTTAGACTCATGGTTTAGTTTAACTAGTCTGAACAGACCTCGGCTCTGCGGCGCCCCCAGGTGGCTCCTCCACGGAGGGATCTGAACCGAGTCCTCCTCTTTGAGCACACAGACAGAGCATCATGGGAAGTGTAGTCATCATGCTTCTGATGCTTCAGACTTATTAACCATTAAAATACCTGCAGCAGGTTCAGGGCCACTCGACGCCTTCGTCACAGCTGCACTGCCATTGGTCTGAACGACTGAAGACACACACACACACACACACACACAGAAACATCAGTCAAATCTGCGTCTTTGTTTCTGTTTTGATGTTTTTCTCTTTTTAAAGGCGTCCAGACAAACACGGAGTTCACACACACACGTCACTCAAAGACGTCTGGAAACTTTCCAAACTTCCGAGGAAACATTTGATACAAAAAGTCCCAAAAAGTCCCAGAACGAGTCGTCACACTTCAACAGAAACAAGCTTCATCCTGTAAAGTTCAAATGTCTGTTTCTGAAGCACGTTCACCTTCAGATGACAAATAAACCCCAAGAATAATCATCACCTACGATAATAATAATAATAATAATAATAATAATGATGATGATGATAACAACAACAATAATAATAATAATAATAATAATAATAATAATGATAATAACAATAATAATAATAATAATGATAATAACAATAATAATAATGATAATAATAATAATAATGATAATAATGATAATAATGATAATAATAATAATAAGAATGATGATGATAATGATAATAACAATAATAATAATAATAATAATAATAATAATAATAATAATAATAATAATAATAAGAATGATGATGATAATGATAATAACAATAATAATAATAATAATAATAATAATGATGATGATGATGATGCAAACAGATGACACACAAACTTAAATCTGTTCACTGACAAACGAAGAAGAAACATCGTCAGTTCGTGGTCATGAAGGTTGTTTTATCGTTTCATGTGAACGTTTCTGAAACGTCTCTGCACAGTTTGAAGATGGAGGACTGACCTCGCTGGTCCTGCGGCGCCCCCAGGTGGCTCCTCCACACAGTGACAGACTCTGCAACAACAGACGGTCAGAAGACTGAGGAACGTTTGAACTAAATCCAACTGTTTTTTTTTTACAGTGTTCAAAATAAAAAAATATTTTTTTAGAATTTTAGATTTTTATTGATTTATTATTATTTGATTGATTTTGGTTCATTTCCAGAAAGTTTCTGTGATTTTACAGTTTTGTAAACAAATAAATAAAAACATTAACAGGAAGTGAGAGAAAGCGTTTTGGTCTCACCTTTTTCGTCGTTCTTGATGTCGTTGATCGTTGGATTCTCTCTCCCGCCCACCGCGTCTTCCAGCTTCACCTGTTGGTTGACATCAAACATTAAATATGTGTCTAATACTCAACATCAAACCTCACATTTTGTCTTCAGAGGTGTGATAGTCGGAGGTCAAAGGTCACTCACCACTCTGATCAGACTGGAAGGATACCTGTTGACTCCAGAATCTCGCAGCTCAAACGAACGTCTGGAGAAAACACAGGAAATAAACTTTATTGATAAAAGCTGAACACGACGAGTTCCAGATTAAAAAATACTCGATGAAGATTTTTTTTTTTGGAGCCAGAAGTGACCATATTTGGACAGAGGCGTGGAGCAGGTGAGTGACGTGCTGCGAGTTGGGCTGCGTTTGGTTTGAACAGCAGTGAAACTGACGTCCTGTCGGGTCTCACTGGACGGACTCACGAGAAGGGCAAAACATGAAAGACACAAAGACTGAGACTACGAACTGATGAGGAAACTGATGCCGGAGCCAATAAATCAGTTTCTGCTTCAGACTCTGTACGATCAGGCCGTGGAGCTGCTCTCTGCTGGGCTGGAAGCCGCAGGTTTGCACTGAAGTAAACTGAACCACGTGACTTCCTGTGAGCACCGGACCATATATGTGTTGTTAAATGTGTGAGTGTGTGTGTCTGTGTGCATGAAGATGATTTCCTGTAAAGGACAATAAAAGTTATCTCTCTGTCCACATGACCCCGCTGACCTCCTGCAGTCGCTGCAGAGAGCTGTGAGGAAGATGGAGAGGAGGAGGAGGACGATGAAGAAGCTGACCGCTCCTGACAGGAACCACGACCCGGTAACCTCGGCGACGCCGACTGCAGCCATGATCTCTGAGAGAGAGAGAACAGGAAGTGAGTCACGTGGAGGTCGACCTCTGAACGCAACACGACTGTATGTTTACTGATGGTCTGGTGGACGAACACACCTGAACACACCTGAGATCTGCACAGAATTGTTGCGACAGTCGTTTTGATTGTATCACACACACCTCACCGGAGTCCAGCTGATGATGGACACGTCCTCTGACCTTTGACCTTCCACCTGTCCCCTCAAACGAAGCCTCACATGAAGCACTGAAACACAGACGTGCTCATGAGGTGTGAGAGCTGCTGTTGGCTTCGGTCCGTTCGCTGCTTAAATATCCTGCGGCCGTCACTCCACCCTCACCGCTCGTGACAGAAACTGAAATCAAACAGCCCCGCGGCTTGTTTGAGTTAGAACAGCTGATCCGCTCAGGTCTGAATGATTCAGTGATTAGCATCTACTAATGCTAACTGTTAGCATCGTGTGAGTGCGGCCTGTGTGTTGTTGTGTGTAGATTGGCTGAGTGACCAATGAGAGCGAAGCAAACACAAACTTTGTGTTTTTACACAGAAACATGATGTGTGATGTCACTTCCTGCTGTTTACCTCGTTGTCTCAGGCGTGGCTCAGCGAAGTTTGATCATCGTCACCGACACCTGAAAAACAAACATGGAGGATTGTTATGTTTTATTTATTGATCCGTAGAAATGTTGTTTAAAGGACGAGTTCTGGTAAATATTCACAGACAAACATTAAACAGCACTGGATCGTAACCACACGTTAAAATGAACCTGAGAGAGAGTATTGAATGTTTGCAGAGAAATTCATCATTTGGAAAAGTAAAGCAGAAATGACGATGCTCTAAAATAAAAAAATGAGTTTTTCTTTTTTTGAGTTGTTTAAAGTGTCTCATTTGATGCTAGCTGTGCTTCTGGTCTTAATGCTAAGCTAGGCTTAAATATGTGAGTAACGTTAACCTGTGCTAACATACAAAAAAAAAATAGGAAGTAAAAGTGGAAATAAAAATGTTTTTGAAATAGAACCACAAATAGGGCGAGCCAGTTAGCTTAGCTTAGCATAAAGACTGCAGATAAAGGGAAACTGTTAGCCTGCATTTGTCTGAATCTGTCCAGAGGTGGCAGTCGATTAGTGGCTGCCTCGCCAGTCTGTATAATAACGATTCTTGTCTTTGAGTTTTTGTTCTGTTATGATCGGTGCTGCAGCCGGACAGCAGGGGGCGCTCCAAGTGTTTTACTGTCTGTGTGAATTATGTGAAGACTTTTATAATCCCTGTGACTGGAGATGTTTCTGTTTGTCAGTTCATTAAAGTTTGATGATGTCACTGATCAGCTGTTTTCATTTATTCATTAAACTTTTCTGTTTAATTCAAAAACTTTAACGAGACTTCAGAGAACAAACGAGCCGCTCCTGAAACATCATCCATGTTTTCTCAGATGAAGCGTCCATCGTGTCAAACATGTTTGACTAAGTTCAAATATATCCAAATACACACACACACACACACACACACACACACACACAGGTCATCTGTTCTATGATTCTGTAATAATTCACATGAGCCGTGTCTGTTTATGAAGACTCGTTTTTCTGACATTAAATCAAATTAATAACAGAAATAACAGCTGACGAACGTCAGACTGACTTCAGATCAGATCTAACACAACAACATATAGAAACATCCTCACTGGGCTGTGATGACCTGCAGATAATTAATAATAATAATTAAATAATTAAGTCTCTGGAGGAATCTTACCCGAGAGTCGGTGCAGACGGACGGCTCAGTTCAAGTCCAGGCTGAATGTGTGTGTGTGTGTGTGTGAGGAGTTTGTTCCTGCTGAAGGTTTACTCATTGACAGACTGAACAAACACTGAGACGGTCTGCTATTTGAGCTGCTTAAACACACACACACACACACACACACACACACACACACACCTCCCCAGAGGCAGATGAGTTTCTTCATGTCAAATACACAGACAGGAGGCATTTAGCATAGCTTAGCATAAAGACTGGAAACAGAGGGAAACTATTAGCGTTGAATGATTCACACAATCTGACAAACTGATCCAGCCTGTCGTCAGCTAACTTCAAAGCTAACTTATAAAACTGTCAGAGCTTTGTTTTTATGCTAAGCTAGGCTAAACATCATCCCTCCAAGGAAATGTCTATTTAATTATCTTTGATCTTTTCAGTATTTGACGCTGAACACTTCCTTGTTGTATTTTTACGTGGCGCTCTGCAGACTTTAATCTCACACGTTTTATTGGTGGGATTTGTTCGGTTTTATGAGTCGCGCCATCGCTTGTCGGACTTTGAGCGGCGATAACGTTTACGACGCGTTCAGTATAAATTCTTATAAATAAACTTTGATTATTTTGGACCAAATTCCAGCTCAGAGGACGCCAGAACTTCCCTGTAGCGCCACCATCAGGACAAACTTTACATGAAACATTATGACTGGTTAACTCATCAGGAGGTTGTGTGCTCTATATAAAAAAACAACAACCTATAAAACATAATAACATATAAATCTAATATTCAGAGCAGAGTTCAGATGATGAAGTGCAGGTCTGGACGTTTGTTTAGGGTTTTACGGCGGTTCGGTTGGCAGCTTGGACTGATAAGCTCATTGATCCTAAATCAAACTGAGCGATGTGAAACATTTATCAGCAGCTCCACCCGAACACTGCAACCGACACTTACTGCTTGACTGGTCGAGCGAGGTCTGCAGAGAGCTGCGAGAGAGAGATAACCACATCCTGACGTCTTTAAAGAAACAGACTGTAAAGAGTTAATCTGAGTGTAAATACAGCTTCACATGCAGATGTTCTCACATCTCTGCAGGCTTCGATCCCACACCCAAACACACACAACACACCCAGCTGAGATAAATGATATTTCTGTAGCTTTAAGAAGAATAAAAACAAAATAACATTTCAACAAGTGACATCACTTCCTGTCTAGCACCTCTTATTCAGTGTTTATTTGTCACTGCAGTTCCTCAAACGTCCACCTGAGGCTGGCTGCAGAAGTGAGTCAGTCTCCATAAGTCCCCATGTTAGACAGCAGAAATAAACATGTTTACAGCCTGGTACAAAAACAGTTTTGGTCTCTGTAGCTAATTTCCCCGTTCATGACAACTGTACTGAGGGTGAATTTATATACAACTCACCTGTTCACATTATATTAAGGCTGAAAGTTATGCAGGATTCAGAGCGTGGACATCCAGGTTTTAGACAGTCTGCGGAGACGTCACAGAGACTACGTCCAGTTTTAGACAGTCTGCGGAGACGTCACAGAGACTACGTCCAGGTTTTAGACAGTCTGCGGAGACGTCACAGAGACTACGTCCAGGTTTTAGACAGTCTGCGGAGACGTCACAGAGACTACGTCCAGTTTTAGACAGTCTGCGGAGACGTCACAGAGACTACGTCCATACACACAATTAAAATATTAAAAACACAAATACAAATAAGTCCCTCAGGAGTGTGTGTGTGTGTGTGTGTGTGTGTGTTCTTCTTCGTCTATCTTTGCTCTTTCATCAGCTGATCTCCAGCTCGCCTCCTCATGGCGAGCGCCGTTATCGTGCAGCAGAGCATCAGGCAGGGGAAGGAGGCGCAGGCCAGCAGGAGGCGCCGCTCTCCGAACTCCCTGATGAGCGCCGGTCGCCGCCACAGGAAGTCTTGGAACAACGCCTCCTGCTGGGCCAGCGTACAGAAGGCCAGCAGGATGTGGAAGAGCTGGTGACCGTGGCCGACGATGTCGAAGCTGCCTGGAGAGAAGCGCTCGGGTACAGGACAAGAGAAGAAGAAGGCTGAGAGCAGGAACAGCACCACCTGGTGGAGAAGTGACACATGACAGTGCTAACATTAGCTAACAGCTGCTAACAGCAGCTACAGGCTTGTGTAACATATTCCAGGAAGTTCAGCGTGCTGCTCCTCCCTCAGTTTTGGTCACACAGACACAAAAAAGGTCTCAAACCAACCGGCTCGGCCGGGAATGGTGTGCTGTGACTTTTCTCAGAGTTTCACCAAGTTTACAATGGGTGTGTATTGGTAGAATGTTCCAGAGCTAGAGTGGAGAGGGAGAGAAACATTTGTCAGAAATACATTTGCAAACGGCTCTCGTGGCCACAAATGTCACTCTACAGAAATAATTTCTACATAGAAACGTAGGAAAATTGGTGGGCTACGCAGCGATGTCACTGCTGAAGCTGTCAGACTTCTAGTTTTGGCGGGAGACGCACTGATGCGCCAGGATCACCCACCGACAGCCCCATCTACTCCCATGTAACCTGGAGAGGAGCACGGGGCACCTGTTCTTTCTCTCTCTCCCCAGGTCACATGTTTTAACTTCACACACTGAAATTGGGCATTCACATGGTCGACAAGATGAGGATGCTCACGGTCATTTGGGCTTTTTGATACCACCTACCGTTTGGCATTAGTGTCCACTAGTTGGAGGGGGTTCATTTAGAGACTTTCTGTGTCTCTCAGCAGTCACTCACACACAGACAGAGCACAGCTGCAGTTCATTACTCTGACCTGCAGCTGACCCTGGTTGCTTGGCAACCTCAAGCCTGCCTTTGACTGACTTTGTTGAAGTCTCTGTGCTGCTGCAGGGTCAGTAATAATGTGTGTCACACACACTGTTTATTTACACAGATATTAATTAACATGTTATTAGCATGTAAATGTTTGACCTGCAGGAAGTGCAGTGGCAGAGCGGCGTTGCTGCTCCAGCTGCAGGTGGTTAGACGATGAGCGACGGGGCTGATGTCCAGCAGGTAGGCCACGCCCATTGGCACCACCTGGCAGAGCTTCCTGTGGAGCGGGTACGGCCGCCGGTAACGGAGCTTGGCATAACAGCAGGTGGTGCAGGAGAGCCAAGCGAGGAGGCCGGCAGCCGGGAGGAAGACCTGAAACCGGGAACGACATCATCATCATTGGTACATCTGAACACGCCAGGACGAATGTAACACAAATCAACAGACCTGTCCCAACATGCTTTGCATCCAGGCGGCGTCAGAGCTGTACAGGCACAGAGCCAGAGCGCAGCCGTACTGGTAGACGGCCACACCCACGTAGTCCAGGAAGAACAGCGAGTAATGTGCCGGCTCTGAGTGCGATTGCAACAGGTGAGCCGCCGCGCTGCAACACGTTAGCTGATTGGTTAAAGGTGAACCTATTAATAACAGACAATAGCTAACAGCAGCTGTCAAAGTGAGCTAACATTAGCTGTTGTTGTAGCATGTCATTAGTATGTAAACATGAGTAAGAGTCACCTGCAGCTCAGGTATGTGACAGCAGAGAAGACGTAGAGGACGAGAGGCAGCGAGGAGACATCCAATGAGAAGCCTTGACCTTCAGGACCCTGCAGCCGAAAGCCCAGGATCCCCTGAGGAGGTCAAAGGTCAGACAGGAGGCGTCAAACACCAACACCTCAAACACTGTGACATCAGACAGGAATGTAACAGCTCAGTACCCCCCCCTGCAGGACAGTGAACGCCATGAACCTCAGCACCACGCAGACAGCGGCCAGCAGGTGGCTCCACACGTTCAAGGTCTCATTGTGGATCTGGAAGAGGCTCAGGACGTAACAACGCCACGACTGACCGACAGGACGGTACCCGGACAGGATGAAGCGCTCCCGAAACAGAGGGGGGACGTCCACGTCTCGGACGGTTGGGGGGAGGGAGGGGAGGAGGCGGTCCAGCAGGGGGAGGAAGGTGAAGCACAGCGAGGGAGGGGCGAGGGACACCCGAGGCATGATGGGAGAAGATCCAGAATTTGGCTGAAACAATTAAAAAGATGAGCTAACGATCTGAGCTAACATGAGCAAACAGCAGCTAACAAACTGAGCTAACATGAGCTAACAGCAGCTAATAGACTGAGCTAACATGAGCTAACAGCAGCTAACAAACTGAGCTAACATGAGCTAACAGCAGCTAATAGACTGAGCTAACAGCAGCTAACAAACTGAGCTAACATGAGCTAACAGCAGCTAACAGACTGAGCTAACATGAGCTAACAGACTGAGCTAAAATGAGCTAACAGCAGCTAACAGACTGAGCTAACATGAGCTAACAGCAGCTAACAGACTGAGCTAACATGAGCTAACAGCAGCTAACAGACTGAGCTAACATGAGCTAACAGCAGCTAACAAACTGAGCTAACAGCAGCTAACAAACTGAGCTAACATGAGCTAACAGCAGCTAATAGACTGAGCTAACAGCAGCTAACAAACTGAGCTAACATGAGCTAACAGCAGCTAACAGACTGAGCTAACATGAGCTAACAGACTGAGCTAAAATGAGCTAACAGCAGCTAACAGACTGAGCTAACATGAGCTAACAGCAGCTAACAAACTGAGCTAACATGAGCTAACAGCAGCTAACAGACTGAGCTAACATGAGCTAACAGCAGCTAACAAACTGAGCTAACATGAGCTAACAGCAGCTCCAGCTGTCAGCAGTTTACTTCACTGTCCATCATAAACTCTGTAAATCACAGAGAGTTGAGGCGGAGCAGCCGGAGGACATCAGAGGGAAAACCAGGAAACATTTTCTCCATAAAATCTGATCCAGTTTCACCAGAATCAGTGAAATAGTTGGTGTGTGTGACTTAGTGCCGTAAAGCGTTACGTACTTCTCCCGACCCGGAGCCCAAAGTTACATAGTGTGAGAACAGACGTACGACTGACAGAGACACCGTTCACCTGATCACAGGTCAGCTGATCACAGGTCAGCTGATCACAGGTCAGTGTGGATCAACAGGAGGTAAACTTGGTTAGTTTAATGTTAGTTTATTAGAGCAGCAGGAAGAAGGTCAAAGGTCACATCAGGAAACAAACATACCTGAACTCTGTGTGTGTGTGTCAACGTTTGTCACCGACCTGTTCACAGCTCAGTCCTGCAGACCGGACACTGTCACATGCATGGTGACACACACACACACACACACACACACACACACACAATGTGTTCTTGTTTCCAGTTAATTCGAGCTGAATGAGGATTTCAGACGTCATGAGACTCCACACACACAAACACACACACACACACACACAAACACACACACACACACACACACGTGTTGTTACTCATTTTATTCCTGAGTAAGAAATATTTAAAACAAATTGTTGAACACGAGTTACATCAAGACAAACTCCACCGGTCACGTGTCCGTAACACGTCCACAGCATGGTGGCTGATTGAGTTCAGTTTCTGACAGCAGTTTGCAGCTGTGAGAGCTACCTGAAGTAACAGAGTATTTTTACAGTGCAGTACTTGAGTATTTTTACTGAGCTGAGAGGAGAAACACTCAGTGAAGATGTAACATGGTCACTGTACAGACACTCACAGTCAGTTTAAACTTTTTATTCAACAGATATTAAATATTATTATTTCTAAAATTTGTTTCCCAGCTGCTGGTCCAGGTCCAGGTCCTGGTTCAGGTCCAGGTGGTTTAGATTTGGTTGGTTTTGGCCCAGACGCATGTACAGCCAACAGCCACAGATTGGTATGATGCGGTGTAGCAGGGTCCGTCCGGCTGCCGAGTCAGGACCAGGACGTTCTGGTAGACGGGGACTGAGTTCAGGTTGTGTTCGTCCGTCTGTCCGGGGTTTGGACTGGAACAGAAGCTGCTGCTGCACTCGGCCTCCCAAAGGGTGGCCGGGATCCGGTCCTTCACCGTGGACGACCTGAAGAGACCGGCAGGTGAGCTGAGCACGTAACGCCTCAGTACCGAGCTGATTCACAGACTTCATGATGGAAACATTGGTCAGTACAGAAGCGCTAACTGTGGTTAGCTCGCTCAGCCGTGTAGCTAACTGAACTGACTCAGCCCGGGAAGCCAGGAGCCAAACCCGGCAAGAAAACCAGCTGATAGGCTGCTGTGTTCCCCGCCAGAATACTGCTGACTGCTGGTCTGGAGGTTCTGATGGTCAAAATGTGAAACATGGACTTCAACTGGTTTGTTCATACTGACCTCCAGCTCCATGGAGACAGAGATCGATGGTGGATGTTCCCGTTTCCTTCAGATGCTGAGGAGACCTCTGAGGAGAACGCCAATATGGCGTCACAACCAGGAGGAGGTGGAGGAGGCGCGTTAGGCATGGAGGAGGAGGAGACGACCCACAATTCACAGCAACATACCTGCAGAGAGATAATATGCAGACAGTCCTCAGATTTAAACAGCTGGTGCGTTTGTCTTAAACTTTAATGTCGAGCACACACAGGAATACATTTCCCATGATGCACCTGGTGGACATCTACAAAAAGTCCGACTGTTGGAGCGTTTTATGACCACATCACACCAAATGATGGAGGTGACCTCGACCTCGACGGCCGGTCTGACATGAAACTGCTCCGACAGGTCGATCACTGACCCCCGCAGGTCAGACACGATCAATCATTTCCCACCAATCAAATATCAGCACAGACATGTCAGTCAAACGTCCCGCCCAATCGAGAGCTCTTAAACATTGTCGCTACAGGAACATTTTATTCGTCTTCATGTCAAAGACAATTTTAACCAATTTGTGAGAAAATTATTAATTTAAGGTTCAGTTAAATTAAAAAAACCTGAAGTCAGCGAAGGTGAGTGATGCTTTTAAAATAAGATGATGTTTTATGAGTGTCTGGATCAAAGATAGAGAACAAACATCATCGATATGTTCATATGATTGTGAGGAACTACCTAACTAACCAACTTCCTTGAACATTTTTTCGATGACAGCCTGCCTGAATCTCACAAGTCTGCGAAATCGAGAAATGACTGATGACATAATTAGTGTATTTCATATTTATTTAAATTGGCATCCTGAGATATCTGGTTAACTTTCTTTAAGTGTTCTTTAAGTCTGTGCAGCAGACGTGAAATCAAAGATGAGCCTCGCTTACCTCATGTTTTAGTTTTGTCACTCGATATCAGCTGATATCATGAAACCATCTTAATTATTCATTTCTCATCATCTGCAATCAGAGGAACTGTTGGCAGATCTTCACATCACATTGTTCATGAAGTTGATGCTCACCATCAGCAGGGTGCAGACGCTCAGCTTCATGTCGGCGGTGCGGTCGTGTCCAGCTTCTGTGAGCGACTGGCTGCTCTCTGTTCGGGTTTTTATGATGTTCGCGGCCCACCGATCAGATAACGGCAGATCTCAGAGCTGATAATGAGATGCAGAAACGAGAGGGGAGATTCCTGTTGACACGTTTTCTTCTCCTGATAACATCTGCGACCGGCAGATAGTAAAATAACAGAAACCACACAGGACAAACGGGCTGACGCTTCTCTTGATGCACTTTCAGTTCTGTTGTTGGAGAAGATGATGACAACACCTCTGGAACTTCTGTGGTTTGAAGATTTCACTCAATATTTCACAGAGGGGAGAAAACAAGGTGCCCAGGACTCCATGGTCCCTCTGAAGAGCCTCGGTGTGGTGGCTCTGTTTGTCTTCATCCTCCTCTATGCTGGTATCAGCACCACGAGGCCTGATTCAGGAGTTTTCATAAGCCTGCAGAGCCTCAACACCTCTGACCTTTTGCTTCAAAGCCTGATGACGTTACTTCAGCTCAGGAAATTGTTTTCAGACTAAATTTGCTGTTCCCAAGTTACATGCACAACACTGATTATAGGTGACAAAATATGCAGGCTGAGATTAAACATCGGATATAAATATAATTGTATTTAAGCTGCTTTAGTAAATATATAAATATAGTTTGGACACACCAGGAGCTGCAGGGCTACGGTGCTAACATGGCTAATAACATGCAGCCTGAGGGGTCATTTCATCGATTCATATATATATATATATATATATATATATATATATATATAGAGAGAGAGAGAGAGAGAGAGAGAGAGAGTTCATATTTTGACATATAACAGTCTTTAAGCACAGAATGTTAATGAAAGAAATAGAATTATAGAGTGAAAAGTAAAAACATGATTAAAATAGATTAAAGGTAAATTAAAGTTTAAAATGATACACTTTATTTCACTCTTTTTCTGTGTGCATTATTTTTGGACTCAATACAGAGAGGTGTAGTTTGAAGTAATCTGAAATCACTAACTTGAGGAAAGGCCCAAATTGATTTAATAACCAAATGTACAGGGTGGCGAAGCAGGTATGGATCAAAACGTCCAAAAGACAAGACTGAACACTGACACCAACAGGAATCACAACAAACACATGATGTAAAGGAGACAACACAAGGAGAGTTACAAAATAAAACAGGAAACACAAAAAATATCATCTGCATAGAAGTTTACTTATGCGCCTATATCACTAAAGGTATAACTGAACCTCGAAGAACACCACAAATAAATTTGCATGTGCACAAGGTGTTCTCTAGTAACCCAACAGTGTGGGTCAGGAGGTGTCTTGCATATTATCACGTACTTGTTTTGAACATTGTTATTTACCGGTAGTTTGTAGGTTATAAGATACTTCTGTCTGTTTGTTGTTTTGCCCTTTCTGCTCTAATTCTGCAGTGGATATTACACTTTTCCTGCTGCTGTAACAAGTGAATTTCTCTCTTGTAGGATAAACAAAGTATAATCTAATCTAATCTAATCTAATCTAATCTAAGTATTACAATCTTGTTTAGATTAAGCAAAAACAAACAAACAAGCCATTACAGCATATCCAACAATTTCCTCTAACAGACAGGAAGATCATCTGCATAGAAGTTTACTTACGTCTACAGTACTATAAAGATGTGATGCAGGAGGCGGCCTGGAAGAAAGAACTAGTTATAAACTTTAACCTTAACCTTTAACCTTGGGGTGCATCACAAATAAATTTGCACAAGGTGCTTTCTGGTGACCACACCCAGTGACGTCACAGTGTCCCACAGTACACCTGTACATCACTACAGCAATGCTGGTTTGAAACATGCTGAATATGTGTTCTCAGTTACAGCTCTTACTGTGATTGATGCAGTCTTACAGACGTTTATACTACAGCTGAGCACCAACATGAATTTAACAACATTTGAATCAGAACAGTGATTGTTCAGTAACTGTCTATCAAATCATTTCAAGCTACACAAGTTCAATTTACCCACAATACTTCATATCAATTTCATACTGCAAAGACTGTTCTATGAAGATAGAAGACACCATCATCCAGCCAAATCTCAGAGTTCAATTTGTGTAGTCATACGTGTGACCTGTTATCTTATCTGTGCACTGCATCGGTTGCACTTTTGCTGTCAAGACATTTCAGTTTCTTTGCATGGGAACCGCAACGTTGATCTTCTTCTGCCTGTATTTACTGTCAGCTCGTGCACAGTCCCATTCTGCCACTGACTGACGTTATCATGGTGCAAAAAAAGAGAAATAAACTCTCAACACAGGGCGAAGCAGCTCTACTCTCCAGGACTACCAGGTAAAAAAGACTCAAGCATGGCCGAGTGTTAATCAGTGTGCAACTGACTTCACTCAAGTTATTTACTTGAATGCAACATGTTGTTGAACATTTCTCCTTTAAACTTCTCCCATGGTCTCATTTCAAAAACTGTAAAATTATCCAATGATTCACAGAAAGTATGAAAAAAAATATTCTGTTTCCAGCAGCAGCTAATATCACTGACTAGTCCAGCAGCAGTCAGCCCAGCTCGGCGTCTGTCTTTCAGCCTTTTATTTCACCAAGCTCTCACCAACCACTAAAAGTCAGTCCCAGATTTACTCTTGTCCGGCGGCTTCTTGCTCGCTCACTCTCTCCTTTTCTCTTCTTAGCTTCCTCCGTCAGCGTCCTCTTCACTCTCTGCTCCTCTGCCATCATGTCCATAGAAGCTGCTGACTGCTGGGCCTGAACACCTCTTCTTCTTCTTCTTCTTCTTCTTCTTCTTCTTCTTCTTCTTCTTCCCTGTGGTACAAATACTAACACTCCCCCACTGCTCAGAGCTCACAGTCCAGGCAGCCAAGCTAACATGAGCTAACAGCAACTAACAGACTGAGCTAACATGAGCTAACAGCAGCTAACAGACTGAGCTAACATGAGCTAACAGCAGCTAACAGACTGAGCTAACATGAGCTAACAGCAGCTCCAGCTGTCAGCAGTTTACTTCACTGTCCATCATAAACTCTGTAAATCACAGAGAGTTGAGGCGGAGCAGCCGGAGGACATCAGAGGGAAAACCAGGAAACATTTTCTCCATAAAATCTGATCCAGTTTCACCAGAATCAGTGAAATAGTTGGTGTGTGTGACTTAGTGCCGTAAAGCGTTACGTACTTCTCCCGACCCGGAGCCCAAAGTTACATAGTGTGAGAACAGACGTACGACTGACAGAGACACCGTTCACCTGATCACAGGTCAGCTGATCACAGGTCAGCTGATCACAGGTCACCTGATCACAGGTCAGCTGATCACAGGTCACCTGATCACAGGTCACCTGATCACAGGTCAGTGTGGGTCTGCAGTAGGTGATGGTGTGAAATGGTTGGTGGTGTGTGATTCGCCCTGTGTTTGTTTTGATCTGCAGAGATGATTGAACTGAAAGCAACAATTTCATCCATTTTTCAAACATTTTACAATTTTGCTAAAATAGAATTTTATATTAGTGAATATAAAATTCTATTAAGCAAATAATCTGCACAAAATTAAATCCATCATTCAGACAGCAGCATGAATTCAGTTTCCTGTTTCCATATAAGGAGCTCAGAGATCAGTGGAGCCTCCTGTGCTGTGGCCCCGCCCCTCACAGTGACATCACGGCGGGGGCGTAGCGTGTGGTCTGGAGCTGCTGATGTGGTCTCTGAGGGTTGTTGTCACAGCAGTCAGCATCTTTACTGACCTGGTTTGACTGAGAGAGGAAACGACAGACGACAACCTGATAATTCACCGGATTTTAAACCGCCGCTGGTTACCGTCAGCGGCGTCAGCAGAAAACCTCAACACACACACACACACACACACATAGAAGCGCCACCAAGAGGATGAAATCAGCATTTTCAGAGTTTCCATTTTTAGTTGCTTTAAACTTCCAGATTCAGATTAATGATATAAAATGATGATAAAATATAATTAAGTAATTTAGTAAGAAGTGTTAACTCGAGCTTCCAGCTGGACACTGAACCCACGATGCAGCTTCAGCTTCAGTTTGTTTATAAGATGTGACAGACACAGCAGGATGGTGCAGACTGGCAAACAGACAAAGGTCGGCTGAGCGTGGCGGCTGGAGAACAGAGAAGACAAACTGATACCTCAGCAGCTTTCTCTGAGCCGGTCAGCTGTGACGTTACCGTGAACGTGGCAGAGGTAAATACTGCAGGCTGAGATGATGAGATGTCGCTGTGAGAGCTGAACAGGTGAGCCACGCCCAGCCCGCACAGACAGGTGAGACCAGACGGCATCCTGACAAAAGAAATAAAGTCAGTTATAATCACACATAAAATGTTCATGCATGTACAGTTCCTCCAAGAAAGTGAGAAATATTATTATATATGATATAAATATGAATTAATTCATGTTATTCAAACTGTGTTTTACTTTGTTGTCATTCATTAATATTCACACAGCAAACACCGCAGTCACACATTAATTCAATTAAATATTCATATGGGGATTATAAATGCTAAACGGGGCAAACAGATTTACAAGTAATCTGATTACCAAAAAGCAGCAGGCACTCAGTTTTTAGATTCACAATAATAATAATACATTTTATTTAGTGTTGTGATATGGACATAAAATGATGTACATATAAAACAATAAAAACCTGCTTGTAGTTCAGGATGCTGGGTGAATTAGGTCGATGTGACAGTCTAGTATGAATATTACATTGTTTTATCTGAGATTATTAGATATTATGAAATGATGTAATCCTGGAAGGTAAATGTGTAGGTGACACTACCAACCACTCACAGCCTGCAGGAAAGGAAGGAAGGAGAGGAGATGCATCAGTGTCTGTAATTCACAGGTGTGTCTGTGGAGTTTGTGGTTCCCACAGACCACATCAGGACCTCAGAAAGTCCCTGCTGCAGCTTCACGTTCAGCCGCGACTCTTCATGGAGGCGTTTCCAGTCACTGCAGCAGCAGCAGTCCTCGAAAGACGAGCTCCTCCCTGATCCACCTCAGCTCACACCTCACGCCGACCTCGTGGTAACATCTGGTCACGTACGGTGGAACCACAACGATCTGCCTCTTCTGGTCTCTGCTGGAAACTCTGATTCTTCATGTGATGGTGGGTGGGGAGGTCAGCAGCCTGTGGGGAAATGATGTCTCGTTTGATTCGTTAGATGGAAATTTATGAATCAATGTGTGAAATAAAAAATGTGTCGAGATGTTGAGAGTTCACTTTGACCTCCTACGGGCCTCAGTTCAGATTGTATGTCATCGTAAAAGAAGGGAAACGTGTTCCTGTGAGCGCTCAGCAGACGTTCTAATTCATTTAAGAAGTAAGCAATGAAATATTTAATAAGTAATAATGACAGCACAACAAACACAAAAAGCAGAACCAAGCTGGAACCAAAGAATGTTCATCAGAGATGCCGTAGAAGGACTGTCTAACTGAGGCTCCATTTCAAGAACCACAAAAGAACCACAGAAGAACCACAGAAGAACCAAAGAAGAACCACAGAAGAACCAAAGAAGAACCACAGAAGAACCTGTGGATGTAAACTATAAAGTGAACTCTGTCGGCTGTAGATACATACATACACATACATGTACTTAAAAGAACAAACCAGTAAATGAATAATACTCTGGACATTACGTTTTACCACCAACTACCTCCAAAGAAAAGAACTTTAAAGAACCACAGAAGAACCAAAGAAGAACCATCTCTGAGATTCTCCAACTAATGAGACGACGTTCATTTTTCTGTGTTACAATTAGAAATAAAGAAGAAGAAGGTAGAGCGCCATCTGTTGTACATCCATCTGAATGCATCACTGGCAGAGTTATGTAACAACCTGCAAGTATGTTTACATACTGAACATGATGATGGCTACATGCTCGAAGCTCTTCACAGAGGAGAGGAGCTGGAGCGTGATGGATCTGTGTCCTGACTCTGGACATGTTTGAGTGGAGGGCAGGACTCCTGACTGCTGGTTCTGGTCTGCTCTGGTGATGGGCGGCAGGTTTGGGTGGCTCCTCCTGAAGTCCACCTTCATCTCCAGAGATTGTTCTGACCAGAGGACCAGCTGTTGGACCTCGTCCTGGATGAGGCCGATGACTGTTGTCTTCACACTGCAGGAGTTGAGCTTCAGTTGGTGTTTTCCACGCGGTCTGAGGTCAGTGTTCCTCAGTCACGTATCAAATACAGTTCTGCTGCAGAATGAGAACATGTACACATAAATGAGTGTGTGAAGCTTCCTGTCACGCTTTGGTTTTATGGAGGCCAGAACACTTTGAAACAGGTTAACATGAATTAACAGAAAAAGCAGGTGGAGGAGGAGGTGGAGGCTCAAAGACAAACAGACCAGAGGACTCGCTGGAGAAGTGCACTCTGGGAAAAAAAACCTGAACGAGTCATGGCGAAGAGTCCCCGCAGACTGTCTAAAACCTGGACGTAGTCTCTGTGACGTCCCCGCAGACTGTCTAAAACCTGGACGTAGTCTCTGTGACGTCCCCGCAGACTGTCTAAAACCTGGACGTAGTCTCTGTGACGTCCCCGCAGACTGTCTAAAACCTGGACGTAGTCTCTGTGACGTCCCCGCAGACTGTCTAAAACCTGGACGTAGTCTCTGTGACGTCCCCGCAGACTGTCTAAAACCTGGACGTAGTCTCTGTGACATCCTGCAGACTGTCTAAAACCTGGACGTAGTCTCTGTGACATCCTGCAGACTGTCTAAAACCTGGACGTAGTCTCTGTGACGTCCCCGCAGACTGTCTAAAACCTGGGCGTAGTCTCTGAGACGTCCCCGCAGACTGTCTAAAACCTGTCCACGCTCTTAACCCTGCATAACTTTCAGCCTTAATATAATGTGAACAGGTGAGTTGTATATAAATTCACCCTCAGTACAGTTGTCATGAACGGGGAAATTAGCTACAGAGACCAAAACTGTTTTTGTACCAGGCTGTAAACATGTTTATTTCTGCTGTCTAACATGGGGACTTATGGAGACTGACTTTGTCTCAGAGGTAGGTCTTTTATAGCAGGAGTAATTGCTGAAGAGACATCCAGTTACCACATGATCTTTACATTAAATGCAGATCTTAAACTGATCTCAAGCACTCGAGCGAGTGGACAACAGAGGAACACTCACAACACCACACATGTGATGTTTGGAGGCGAAACTGACAGGAAGTGGGAAGTCTCTGTGATCACTGATAAGCATCGACCCACCAATCAAACCAGGTCAGAGCCGAGCTGGCAGCGTGGGCTGAAAGAAACACACAACAGAGCTGATAGTGATGATGCTGCAGACCAGACCAACCTGAGTCACAACACGACTGTAAACCAGGTCAGACTCTGCAACACATCCTGCAGCACATGACCGACTGAGGCTGAGGCAGAGCACCTCCAGCAAAGGTGAAGAGAGGGGGCGACCCTGAGTGAGTCAGGGTCCCTCCAGGACGAGGCCTCGACCCCGTCATGGCGGAAAGTTTCTCCTGTTACAACATTAAAGGAAGTGCGATGACGTGATGACATTGTAACTCAACCAGCTTAACGTCAACAGAACCGGGCTCAGCAGCCGGACCAGACCGGGTTAGAGCTCAGCCTCTGAGACCAACAGGGAATAACGTCACAGTACCGAGGTGATCTACAGACTTTATGATGGAAACACTGATCAGTACTGAACCTGGCAAGAAAAACACCTCGGTAGGCCGCCAGAATACTGCTGACTGCCGGTTCAGAGGTTGTGTTTAGTGCCGATCACTATTGGCTGCAATCAATATGAAATAAGTGTCATGTAAAAATGAGGACGTGAACAGGACTCTTCTTCCTCTAATTCAGTCCAGTTTTCTCTCTTTTAGCTCTGTTTTTGGTCTCCTCCACCTCCTCTGCTGCTGTGCTCTGTTCACAGCCTGCAGGTCGTCTTCAGTCACTCTTCACAGCTTGTGCGCGCGCTGAGAGGGAACGAGGGCAGATAGACATCGAGCCAAAAACCTTCAGGGGCGTCCGTGGCTGCACCTTGTGAACAAATGTTCAGGGTGCCACGTGTCGTCGTGTTGAATCCTCCAGATCAACATGAATTGATCACGTTCACTTTCTCGATGTTGAATCCCGACTTTGTGCATTTCGGCATCAAAGGCTGCGGCTGCCATGTTTGCACTTTGCTTCACCTGAAGGGGAACTCCACTAATGTTCCACATCACTGTGTTTTTCCTTTTTATGTGCGAGCTGAGACTGATCAACGCCCTCAGCACTGATCTGACCAACCTCTGAAGCTGTAGGCTACATTAGCCGCTAATAGCATGATACACCCTAATCCACGCAGTTGTCGGTGGTTGGTGGTCATGTAGGTGCCAGATTCATTAAACAGTTTGTTAAAATGATCTTTTAACAAAGCAAAGTCTGAAAGCTGAACATTAATGTTCATTAACAGCTGCTGGTTTCAGGTCTGGATGAGCTGACAGTTCCAGCAGATCTCCAAGGTGTCGGACGGGATCAGTCAGGTTCTTAAAGCTGTGAACTGGTCACGTTGAAACAGACTGACGTTTGTGCACTTTCTGATTATTTGAGGACAAGTTTCCACGTGATGTTTCTAAACTTCACAATAATCTAAATTAATGTAGATTTATAACCTGCAGAGGAAGCACGTTATAAGTGACCTAGAAAATCTGCAGCAACTTCTGTGTGCAGAATAATTAAACCTCGACATCAACTGTGAAAGTGGGTCGACCATCAGGCCTCGTCATGCAGTCTGGCTCTGTGGTTTAGGGAGGAGGATCAAAGACACAGAGACAGAACGAAAGAAGAAAGAAAGAGACCTCATCAGCGGAAGTCTGTGACGTTCTCATCAGGATAAATGTCAGAGCCCAACCTGACATCCAGCAGAACACCAGCGAAGACGAAGACGAGCACCTGCTGCACTGCAAACAGCTCAGACCTGCACATACATCTTCTGACCTGAACCTCCAGCAGAGCCCGAGGAACCTAAAGAGTCCGACACAGTGAAAGATCTGCAGAACGAAACAGGGACAACGAGGACTCAGAGTCGAACCTGACAGCATGTTTTCAACATCGAGCTCCAAAGTGACGGTAAGAGCAGCTCAGCTCCGAAAATATGAACAGGGACAAACTTTTTAGATTGGACTCGTTTCGTTTCTTTCTCTTCTGAAATCTGTTTTCTTAAAACTGTGAAATGCTCTTAAACATTTTAGTAATTCAGTTCATGAAAGCAAAAATCGAAATCTTCTGATTTGTCATCTGATACATTTACATAATGAATAATTAGTTAATAATTTGCAGATGTTTTTTATAAAAGTTTCTGCTCCTCTTCCTCAGGCTGCCTGTGTGGCGTTGATGATGATGATGATGATGACGATACAGGAGGCAGCAGCCATGCCAAAAGTAGGCGGCCAGTCGAAACACTCTGGAAAGACACACAAGAAGTCTTCTGAGGACGTGGCGGTAGAAACGGTCCCGCTGCAGCTCGACGCCAGTGCTTTGGTTGCCACCAAAATCATCAGGCCACTGGAGAACGCCTCCATCTCACCGTGGACGTACAAGTAAGGAAGCATGCGCAGGACGCCAGTGAAGGATTTCATCTTATCTTAAAGTGATATTTATCTTTATTTGTCTCTTCTCTCTCTCCGTCCTCAGCGTCTCTCACGATGAGTCTCTGTTCCCTCCCATGCTGTCAGAGGCTCGTTGCTTACTGCAGGGCTGTCTGGACTCAAATGGCCAGGAGGACCTGAACCTGGAGTCCAGACCCATCATGCACCAGGTGCTGCTGCTGCGTCGGGTCAGGTCGTCGGCGTCGGCGCACAGCTACCACTACCGGCTAGAGTCCCGCCTCATCACTGTGGGCTGCACTTGTGTCCGGCCTGTCGTCCGACGCCAAGAATGAAGACCGACAGAGACCGGACTGGATACTGGGTCAGTCTGACACAAACACCAAGCTTCAGTATGGAAGACCAGTACCGCCAAAAAAAAAAAAAAAATCATGAAAATGTTGGAAAAACAGAAATATGCATGCTGTATTTTTTAAAAGTTAAAGTTTAAAGTTCAAGTTTGTATAATTCACTTGTGCCTTAAGGAGTAGAACATTCTAATTTTATCCATAAAAATCTAAATTAGATTAGTACAATTTAATGAAAGCATGTGAAGGATGGTATCATTGTAGGTGTAGATCAGAGAGTCGTCTGCATAGAAACTGATTTTGTGCTTTGATGATATAGATATAAAATAAAGTGTCTACAGTGTACTGAGTACACAGAACACACAGTGACTGTAACATTATTTAGTAGCTAATTGGCTAATCATGACTTTAAAAAGCAGTCTCATAATTAAGACTTCAAAATTCCCATCATAACTTTAGGAGGAGTTGAAATAAAGACAACTTGTTAGAATTAGTATCTCAATATTTACTCTTTTATTTATGTCATCTACATGCTGCTCTGTGATCTGCTGACGTCAAATTCATCTGTTTTTTTCCTAATTTTATTTTATTTCATTTTCTCTCTAATAACTACACACTGGAGCTAAAAGCAAACCATTTATTAATAGATGTGCTTCATATATTATGTTCTATTTATTGTTTTAGTTTATTTAAACAATGTTTTATTTAAGTATTTTGATATTTAGGTATTTATTGGTTATATTAATGTTAATCTATTTATAGTTCAGAGGCTGAATGTAGCATTGACTCAATAAAAAATGAGCAAAGAAGTGAAGTGTTGTTGTTTTATTCTTGAATTTAAAATATAATGTGATTTCTGTATATCATCATCATCCTTAACAACATCATCACAACACGATATCGTTTGAGAGTCGTCTGCGTAGAAACTGATTTTCAAGTATTGAACCTAAATGTGAGATAAACTGTCTGGAGAATAAAAGAAGGAGAAATTAGATACAGTATCTTTCATAATGGTAATAGTAATTAGTTACTTAGTAACTAATTATTTAATCATGACTTCAAAAATGAAACCAAGTTGGAAGTTAGAACTAATTCAGTGTCACCTCAATGATTAAAAAACCTGAACAAAGAAATAAAGTGTCATTGTTTTATTCTTGAATTTAAAATATAATGTGATTTCTGTACATAGTCGTCATCGTCATCATCATCGTCATCTCACCCAGACTCCTTTACAATGACGTTGCCAGGGTAACTGACTCACAAACACACAAACACACCACTGTATCTGTAAACAATGTACACAATCGATTATCAGTCGGACTCAGTTGTTCGAATCGGCAGGAAGTTGATAAATGATTGTTGGACAGGTCCTGTGGTATCGCTAACGTCAGCCACACGAGCTAACCTGCTGTGTGTTGCAGGATTCGTCTCCTCGTCCACAGGAAGGAAATACAGAAATGTAGCTTGATAAATGCTAGCATGCAAAGTTCGGTATGTTGGTTTTCAGATCTATGGATTAAAATATTGAACCTGACAAATCAAATCTGGGGCTTGTGAAAGAAAGCAGAGCTATAGTACTCCAGTGTGATGTGAAAGGTTATTTTTATTTCTTATTATTTGGACTCGTCTCCGCCTCACTTGTCTCAGTCTGTGTTTAAACTGGCACTCGTCTTCGTCTTTCTGCGCTTCATCTGGCTCTTAACGCTCGTTTTCATCTGGACTTGTCAGACTCCAGCGAGCGCTCAGACTCTTGTCTCACTGAAGCTTTTGACGCAGACTTTTGGTTTGAAGCGTTTTCGACTGGACTGTTCAGGCTCTCACGGGTATTTGGACTCGCCTATAACAGTCTTAACCAAGTCCAGCTGTCTTGTTCGTGACTTGGTCTGGACGTGTTCTAGGACTCTGTCTGTCTGCCACTAGATGTCACTGAAGAGCCACATGAAACTGATCAAACCTTCTGCTTCTTGCTCAGTTCTTGGAGTCCAAACTCTCTTGGCGGGTTCATGAAGTCCAGCTCGTGTTTCTGTGACAGATCACTTTGATGAAGAAGAAGATTTCCTTTGGGTTGAGTTGGTACACATTGATAAAGACGCTGTGAAGATGTTGATACATACACAATCACACGCACACACGTGAACACATTGGCACTGTTGGCATGGCAACAAAGCACAGTAAATCCCCTGTGAACCGTCCAATGATGAACAAATCTGCAGCGTCCTTTTTCTTGTAATAAAGAGTTTGTCTCGTTAAACAGAGTCCTGGTTGTACAGAGGAGGCCGAGCAGTCGGACTCAGTCTTCCTCCTCTTTTTCTTTTTCTTCTTCTCTCACTCTTCTCAGAGTCACTTCCTGTCAGTATCCCAGTTGGAGCAGCGCCGGCTCACCAGCACATCAATCCTCAGCTCATCAGCCCTCCAAAATGGCTTCCAAATAAAGTTCAGCTTGTGTTGTGATCAGGCCATCAAGACACCTGGAAGCAGAAGGAAGGCGGCGCAGTGAGCACTTTGCTAGTTTAAGTTCCGTCCTACAACATATAAGTTACGATAATAAATTATCGTGTTTACACTCGGTAAAGATGGAAAAATGATGTGGCCAGGAGTATGTGGTGAACAAATGTTCAGACATCAGATGTTGCTGCAACATCCACAGGTGTCCACATACTTTTGGCCACCTAGTGAACTTTAATTAATCTCGTTAAGAGGTAAATTAAGAATTAAACAAACAGGGTATAACGTGTTAGTCAGCCAGCTTCAGAGCGGATTGTGTCCCTTTGGACAAAGCCATGCTAGCTGTTTCCCTCTGTTTCCAGGCTTTATGCTAAGCTAAGCTAACCAGCTGCTGGTTGTAGCTTCACCCTGCATCCCACACGGCATGGCCGCGTGACACCACGGCCTCGACGCTGTCTGAAGATATGTGGCTCTTTAAACATCGTCAGAGCCCCTCCGGAAATATCCCAGAAAGTACGTGTACATGACTTTCTTTAGACAGAAATATTTGGTATCGTTAGAGCTTTGTTGACCAAAAGTTAGAAGAGAAGACTGATTGATTAGCCTAGCTTAGCAGGTAGCAGTTAGCCTGGCGTGTTTAACACACTGTATCCTGGCAGAAATGTAAAAGTTTGTGTGGCAATACTGGAACTATTTCTTGACATGTTGTGCCCCCAGGATCCCCTCCTCCATCTCCTCCAGCTCATCCTCACCTCCACACTGTGCTTGTCCTGAAAGACACAAACATCACAAACTCCCATCACTGATTCATTTCCACGACACAGAACCGGAATCGCCTCGTGATAAAACCCGGCAGCCTCACCTCCTCCTGCAGTCGCTCCTGTGATGCGTTCAGGTGCATCTGCCGCTGCTCTTTGTCGGCGTCGGCTCGGTGCTCCTGCCGCTCTTTGGTCAGAGCTTTCTGAGCGACTTCGCGCTCGTGTTCCCTCCTCTCGGCCAGGTGCTTCAGCAGCTCCGCCTCCTGACACTAGAGGGAGACAACGGGAGGATTTACAGTCGGCTTCTACCTGCAGGTCCATGTTCCTCCAAGAGGATCCCAGCTTACCGAGCAGACTCACTTTTTGTCTCAACCAGAGTGTTGTTTCTTTGTCTTGTAGCATCATTCTTAATCGACCACTGCATGATGTCGTACCAAATCAGCTGTGTTCTCTCTTTGTTTGATGGAAAATATCAAAATAGCTTCTCAGGTCAAAAAGACTTCAGGCTGACACAAATCTGGCTAAAACAGTCCTGCAGCCATAGATTTAACAAAGGGATCGATTCTGGGATCGATTTTAGGTCCTTTACATTGAATCTCAACAACTAATGAATGAATATAGATTCGAGAGTCGTCTGCGTAGAAACTGATTTTGTGCAGTATTGAACCGAAGCATAAAATAAATGACAATAAAAAAGTCTCCTTCATAATGATGACTGTAGTATTACTTAGGAAATTATTGGTTAATCAGAGTCTCATAATTAAGACATCAAAACATCTCAGAACTTTGTTGGTTGACATAAAGAAACTGCAATTTTTCATGTAGCACCACCAGCAGGGAAATATTAAAGTGTGTGTAACACACATTAAATATGACACAGAACTAAAAACATTCAAATGAAGGGCTAATTAGCAACAGTTTTAACTTATTAGACTTAAAAAGTAATGTTGTCAGCCATTGTTGGCATGTTAACATCCTGACGTTAGCAGTGTGACCTTCAACAACATTCCACACACCTTCCTCCTCTCCTGGGCAGCGTCCAGCTTCTTCTGGATCTCCTCCAGCGAGGGTTTCTGGCGAGGTGGTGTGGTCGCCCTCAGCTCGGGGCCACCGTCGAAGGTGGGCGGCTTCAGGATGACTTCGAAGGCCTGGCCGCTCGCCCGCTTGCTCAGCTCGATCACCTCCATGTCTCGGATGTTGCACAGGTTCAAGTCCACCACGCCTGCTGTGAGAAGATGGAGAGAGCGTGAGATGGTGCAGCAGGACACGACCTGCGATCTTAATAAGTGATTATCTTATCATGACTTATTATTCCATTCAGAGTGTACAGAGGCGCTCACGAATTATTCCTTTATGATCAAATGTGGTGAATAAACGTTTGTTCTGTTCTATAAAGCTGAAAATGAAGTTCCCTGTTTGGCAGTCGGAGGGTTGAAGAGCGTCGCTCACCTTCCTTCTTGTCGGCGGCCGCGTCTCTCGGTTGAGGGAGGATGCAGGAACAGAAGAGTGACACCAGGGGGAGCTCTCGCATCTTCTCTCTGTACGCTGAGACATTCAGAGGAAGAGGAGAAGAAGGAGGAGGCGGGTGAGCCAATAAATATGAACCGATATTAAAGATATTAAAGATTAAATAAGCGATAGGTTTTACCTGATAGAGTCATTCTGCTGCTGCTAGTTTCAGTCAAAGACACTGTGGTGAGGTAGAGTCTGTTCCTGAGGAGATCATTTGAGAATTGTTGTAATTATTGAATGAACTTTCTGCGATCCTGCACACTTTGACGCTGAGTAAAGACTAAACTCAGGGAAATAAACAGATGAACTGAAGCACTTCTACATTTTAATCATTTTATTTTAGATTTGGAGTTTGTGCACATACAAACTGAGCCTCCGTCTGTTTTAAGGTCAGAGTCTCCTGAGTCAGCCCCATAAATAAATCAATCAGTCTTTTCTGGGTTTGTTTGGTCAGCTGTGACTCGACGAGGTTTAAAATCAGTGTGAAATGACAGCTCATCATCATCATTCATCATCACCATCATCATCATCATCCAGCTGCTGCTGCAGATTCGTCACTTTCAGAACTTTCAGTGAATCACACGGCTGAAAAAAAACAGTCGAGCTGCAGCTGGAGGTGATTTTTATGATTTAAGTCAGAGTTTAATCAATCGTCCATGAAGAGCTTCTGTGTGTGTGTGTGTGCGCAGGCACTAAGCGATGATGTCATTGTTGCCAGTAAGCGCAGACCTTCTGCAGAGACGAACACGCAGCTCAAACACTGAACTGAAGATGAAAACAGAAGAAGACGCAGCGGAGAGAGAACGAGAAGAAGAATGGATGAAAGACGACGGAGAGAATGTGCAGATGGAGAGAAGAAGAAGAAGAAGAAGAAGAAGAAGAAGAAGAAGAAGGAGAAGTGATGAGATGTGATTTCTGTTTGCAGCAGTGAAACATGCAGGAAGCTTCAAAATAAAACAACAAAAACACGAAGAAAATATGAATAAAAGTGTGTGTGTGTGTGTGTGTGTGTGTGTGTGTGTGTGTGTGCGTGTGTACTCACCCTGCAGTGACGCTCGGTCTCTGTTCAGACTGAAGATCTGCAGCTCGGCAGCATCAGCACCAAACAGCAGCCTGCTGCATGACATCACCCACGGATGATCTGATTGGCCAGCAATGATGCTGGGCTGTGATTGGTCCAGCAGAGCAGCGGGAGGAGGAGGAGGAGGAGGAGGAGGAGGAGGAGGAGGAGGGGGGGGGTTCAGAGGAGTGGAGGTTTATTTCAGAGGAAAATGAGATGAATTCTCAGTTACACTATAAACAACAAATATACCTGAAATACATTAAGACAGATTTAAATTTCAGTGTTTATGTGTTTGGATGTTTTCAGCGGCTGAGATAAAACAGACACTTTAAGATCTTAGAAGATGAAAACGTGGATTCTCTGGAGCCTGTTCAGGTCAAACAGCCAGTCACACTGAGCCTGCATGTTTGGACTGCAGCAGGAAGCCGGAGGATCCAGAGAGAACCCACAAACACCCGAGAAGAACTCAAAGAATCAGCCGAGGTTTGAACCAGGAACCTTCTGCTGCGAGGCGACCTGCCAACAGCAGGACGACGTTTCTATCTGTCAGTCCGAGAGCGCTGATCAATCAGCCTGGTGTCAGGTACAAAACTCACATCCTGTGGAAACTACAAGACTTCTGCAGGTGAGACGAAGAGGACGGCACCTGAAGAGTCCTGCATCAGTGATTGGCTGATCAGCAGCAGGTGTCTTCAGACAAACGTTAAAGTGTGTTCAGTCTGGTCTGGTCTGATCTGGTCTGATCTGATCTGATCTGATCTGATCTGATCTGATCTGGTCTGATCTGGTCTGGTCTGGTCTGATCTGATCTGATCTGGTCTGATCTGGTCTGGTCTGGTCTGATCTGATCTGATCTGGTCTGATCTGGTCTGGTCTGGTCTGATCTGATCTGATCTGGTCTGGTCTGGTCTGGTCTGATCTGCTGGCACGATGTGTTTCTGAGGAAATGTCAGCTCTAAATTTAAAGACTGACAGTGAACTGTTACTCATCCTCGCTGACACACACACACACACACACACACACACACAGATCTGTGTTTGTGTGTTAACGCCTCCGTCTGTTGCTCGGCTGTCTGTCGCTTCATTCAAACTCTGAACACGAAGAAAAAAAACAGCACAAGCAGATTTCTGTCATCATTTATCTGGAACCTGTTTCTGACTTCTGCAACATTTCTGTCAAGTCAACCAAAAACTGCAGTTCATCAAACGTCCACATGAGGCTGGCTCCAGAAGTGAGTCAGTCTGCATAAGTCCCCATGTTCAAATGTCCAACTGTTCAGGTTTTAGACAGTCTGCGGGGACGTCTCAGAGACTACGTCCAGGTTTTAGACAGTCTGCGGGGACGTCTCGGAGACTACGTCCAGGTTTTAGACAGTCTGCGTGGACGTCACAGAGACTACGTCCAGGTTTTAGACAGTCTGCGGGGACGTCACAGAGACTACGTCCAGGTTTTAGACAGTCTGCGGGGACGTCACAGAGACTACGTCCAGGTTTTAGACAGTCTGCGGGGACGTCTCAGAGACTACGTCCAGGTTTTAGACAGTCTGCGTGGACGTCTCAGAGACTACGTCCAGGTTTTAGACAGTCTGCGGGGACGTCTCAGAGACTACGTCCAGGTTTTAGACAGTCTGCGGGGACGTCTCAGAGACTACATCCAGGTTTTAGACAGTCTTCTTTCTTTCTTTGTGATGACATCACTGTGTTTTGCTCAGTGCAGTGACCTCATTGTTGGTGACATCATCGCATGGACTCAGAGATGATGTCATCACTTCTTCCAGTCAGTCTGTGCTGTTTGTCCTCGAGGGCTGCAGAGCCACAGACCACAGCAGCACCATCAGCACCATCAGTTGCACCACCTGAGTGTTTCGTCACGTCTCTTGTGTAAACTGATCATGCAGCTCTTCAAATAAACATTATTCTGCAGATGTTGTTGTTTCTGCTGAATCCTGATTTGACTCTGAACACACACACACACACACACACACACACACACACACACACACACACACCCTGACAGCAGCATGGCTCTCAGCTGATTGGCTGCAGGTGACATCATCAGTTGGGATGTGGAGGTTTCTCTCTCCTTGTTGCTGCAGCTTCACACACACACACACACACACACACACACACACACACACACACACACACACACACACTGCAGCTGCATTACATCATCTGCAAGGAGACGGAGGACGAGTGTGGGAGAACACGGTGTTCTGCTCTGGTGCATGATGGGAACTGTAGTCCTGATTCATTGTTGTTTTTTCTGGGTTCAGGTGGGCGTGGCTTCAGCAGCACCTAAAATATAAACAGAACATTTGATTTGTTTCATAAATATATTTTATAATATATCCAGATATTTAGTTTATTCCTGTTTTGACATGTAGCTAAAGCAGTACGTACTCTAGAGTTAGTGTGAGGCAGGCAGACAGACAGACAGACAGGCAGACAGACAGAGAGACAGACAGACAGACAGGCAGGCAGGCAGACAGAGAGACAGACAGAGAGACAGACAGACAGACAGGCAGGCAGGCAGACAGAGAGACAGGCAGGCAGACAGGCAGTGTACCTGTGTATTCAGACTACCTGGCGATCCTCCCTCTACCTGTTGAAAGCAGTTATCGCAGTTGAATGTCTCTGATTGGCTGATCTGTGTCAGGTGACACATGTAGAGGAAGCTTTCATCACCAGCATTGGGTAAGTCCTTTCCTAACCACCTTTCCTAACCACCTTTCCTTGACCTCGATGGAAAACATCATGAGGTGATAAGGAAAGATGTGAAGGAGAGGTGATAAGGAAAGATGTGAAGGAGAGGTGATGAGGAAAGGTGTGAGGAGAGGTGATGAGGAAAGGTGTGAAGGAGAGGTGATGAGGAAAGAAGGAGAGGTGATGAGGAAAGATGCGAAGGAGAGGTGATGAGGAAAGAAGGAGAGGTGATGAGGAAAGATGTGAAGGAGAGGTGATGAGGAAAGAAGGAGAGGTGATGAGGAAAGGTGTGAAGGAGAGGTGATAAGGAAAGATGTGAGGAGAGGTGATGAGGAAAGGTGTGAAGGAGAGGTGATGAGGAAAGAAGGAGAGGTGATGAGGAAAGATGTGAAGGAGAGGTGATGAGGAAAGAAGGAGAGGTGATGAGGAAAGATGTGAAGGAGAGGTGATAAGGAAACATGAAGGAGAGGTGATAAGGAGTTAGGAGAAGTGGACTGCTCTCACACTTAGACTCCGTCATGAAGCGACGGTGAATGTTATTGACGTGATCTGTGGTAAAACTACAAAGTCCAGAAGATGGACTACAAACGCTCATCTGAGATACTTCCTGGATCCTCCCCGCGCTCTGACCGTGTTGTTTCATGCAGGAAATATAAAAATGTGACGTCATCACCAACGTCAGAGTGAAATAATGAATATTGTCCACCTGTCACAGTCAGGTGAAGTGTTTGTTACCTGGTCTGGTCGCTCACCCTCCTGTCCACTCAGATAGAAACATATTAGCAAGTTATGGCAAAGATATATGATTAATCAGCAACGGGAACTTCATGATGACCTGCAGGACGCTGGATGGCACAGTTCCAAACAGTTTGTACTCTGTGTGAACGCAGCAGGACACACTTCATGATCAACACGTGTGTTCATGTTCACACACTCTGCTGCATGTCTGTCTGACCTTCATCCTGCACGCCGTATCAAACATTCAAACTTCATGCAGACTCTGACTCTGGAAGTTTTCTGAATATTTCCCTCTCAGACTGTCAGTGTGTGTGTGTGTGTGTGTGTGTGTGTGTGGACGGTGACTCAGCAGCTCTTCAGTCCGACCACGCTGCCGGATTTCAGCGAGCGTGTAGGCGACAGAACAGAACCGAGCGTTGGCAGATGGTCGGCAGGCGGAGGATCAGGATCCATGAATGAAGACACGCTGATCCTCCTCCTGTCACGACGGGATGAAGTGAACCGCTCCTCCATTCACAGACGTTCATCATCTGCAGCCATTAAAACATTTTAAATGTCTCAGCTCGTCAGGACTGTGGCCAGCTGTCAGCTGCAGGGATACACCTGTAGCACTGGCCAATCAAGAGCAAGCAGCCGAGCTAACGTCTCTGATGATGATGATGATGATGCTTCACTCTTCATGCAAAAAACTGTTTTCAAAAAGTCTAAAAATATTACATGAATATTTTCTTAACTTTCTCTGCATGAACTCTTCTGAGCAGCTTCAGTCCTGATCACACGTTTACATGTCTGCCTTCATATGGAACCTGAATCCACATCTTTCTTATGCCCACAGACCCAACACACACACACACACACACACACACACAGACCCAACACACACACACAGACCCAACACACTGTGTGTCTGAAGGAACGGGTGGAGGTTTGTTTGTGTCAGCACCATCAGCACAGGCAGAATCAGAACATTTATTAAAACCTGCACCAAAGGCAGCTTTGAACTCAGTTTATTTTGCAGCTCGTAAATCGTTTCAGTTCTTCACAAACGAAGCGAACAGTGAAGAAAAACAGGCAGAATAACGACGAGTCTTCACTCATATAAAAATATAACTCTTTTCTCATGGAAGCAGCAGCCAATCAGCTTTCAGCTGAGGTCACCTGATCAGACAGGAAGTTCAGCTGAACGTCTGAAGAAAAAAACGTCCAAAGTCTGCAGGTGAGTCCGGATCCCACGGAGGGAAACCTCCACCTTCATCCGTCTGTGTCCTTCCTGACACACTCAGAGGTCAGAGGTCAGGGGTCAGAGGTCAGGGCCCCTCAGGTGCTGCACACTTTTTGTTTCGGTCCTGAACCACTTCCTTCCTCTCAAGCAGGAAGTTTCCGAAGGCGTCGGCCTCTTTGCTCTCCTCCGTGGCTGAAAACAGCAGCAGCATTATTTCCCAGTTCAACCACATTCTCATTTTTACAGTGTACATCTGTGTGTGTGTTTTTACAGTGTACATCTGTGTGTGTGTTTTTTTACAGTGTACATCTGTGTGTGTGTGTGTGTTTTTACAGTGTACATCTGTGTGTGTGTGTGTGTGTGTGTTTTTACAGTGTACATCTGTGTGTGTGTGTGTGTTTTTACAGTGTACATCTGTGTGTGTGTTTTTTTACAGTGTACATCTGTGTGTGTGTTTTTTTTTTTACAGTGTACATCTGTGTGTGTGTGTGTTTTTACAGTGTACATCTGTGTGTGTGTTTTTTTACAGTGTACATCTGTGTGTGTGTGTTTTTTTTTACAGTGTACATCTGTGTGTGTGTGTGTGTGTTTTTACAGTGTACATCTGTGTGTGTGTTTTTTACAGTGTACATCTGTGTGTGTTTTTTTACAGTGTATTTTTTTGTTTTTTTACAGTGTATTCGTGGATTAAAGCATAAAAAATCTTTTGACTGAAACTTTTTTAACCGCAGTCACAGTCTTCATGCAGAGCGTGTGCCTGCCTCCCGACGCCTGCGCTGTTTCATTTTGGGTCTGGACATCTTTGGTGTCTTTCCCATGAACCTGCGGTCCATCCTGTGGGTTAGGCTACAATGCTCGTAACTGCAGGCTAATGATGCTCACTGTCGACCTATCAACCACACGTGTCTACACCTAGCCTAAGTCCCGCCCCGCCCTACTTCTGATTGGTTAGTAGGCCTAGAATGAAAGCTGCACTTCTATTGGATTCAGAGAAATGTTTAGATAAATCAACAGTGGCAGACACGCTGATACACCTGGCACAGCGCCAGAATGCTACAAGCCATGTACCTGTGTTTTTACAGTGTACCTGTGTTTTTACAGTGTGTACCTGTGTTTTTACAGTGTACCTGTGTTTTTACAGTGTGTACCTGTGTTTTTAGTGTGTACCTGTGTTTTTACAGTGTACCTGTGTTTTTACAGTGTGTACCTGTGTTTTTACAGTGTACCCGTGTTTTTAGTGTGTACCTGTGTTTTTAGTGTGTACCTGTGTTTTTACAGTGTGTACCTGTGTTTTTACAGTGTGTACCTGTGTTTTTACAGTGTACCCGTGTTTTTAGTGTATACCTGTGTGTGTTTTTACAGTGTATCTTTCTCACCGTTGTGGTCGATGTCGTCCGTGTCGCTGTCCTCTTCCTCCTCCTCGTCGTCAGGGTTACCACGGGTCATGATGAGGTCACTGGGCCCGGCTATGTCAGCTTCCTCTGTGGACAGGAAGTCACTCAGCAAACTACCACAATAAGACAACACCAGCAACGCGATGACGGTTTGTCTCGGCTCAGCCGGCCCTACCTGTGGAAGGTGTGGTCGTCATGGCGACGGCGCCCAGGTCCTTCCTGAGCCGCTCCAGCTGCTGCTGCTGCTTCTGAGACTGAGCCTCCACCTGACGGAGACGGAGTTCAAACACGTGAAGAAGAAACACACACACATACATACACACACACACACACACTCACCAGCTGTCTGCGCAGTCGTTCATATTCAGGCCGGTAGTCTCTGAAGAAGAAGAAAGAGAGCTGATCACAGGTGAGTCAAACACCTGAGGAGTCAGACAGGAAGTGTGTCACTCACCTGTCATACTCTTCAGCAGCATCCTCCACCTGAACAAACAGCTCGTCCAATCCGCTTCCTGTCACTGCGGACACGCCCACCACCTGCAGACACACAGGAAGTAGAGCTCAGAGAGGGAGGGGCTTGTCGTGGCCGTGGATTGGCGTTTTCAGCAGCCAACAGCGAGCGAGCGCTACACTACAGCTATAGCGTCAGGTGAACAGAACCAGACCAGAACCTCTGAACCCCGGCCCAAGCTAACCGCAGGTAGCACTTCACTCGTGATGAGCTAACCGTCACTACAGATCCAAACTAAGATCTCCAGTCTGAGCTGATCATGAAGCTACAGGTCCAGTAAACGTCCCCCAGGTCCGGCCCAGGCCCGGCCCAGGACCGGCTCGTCCTCTCACCCTCAGGTTGGTGTAGAACTCGTCCAGAACCAGACTCATGGAGCGCGTCAGGTTGCTCACGTACGATGTCTCCTGGTTCAGAGCGTCCTGGAAGACCTCAAAGTCCTTCATCCACTCCACTGCAAAGCTGTGGTCGATGATGTCAGTCTGCACACGACAGCAACAGGTCAACGCGGCAATGCAGCAACAGGAAGTCAACACTGCAGGCAGGAAGTGACCTCACCTTGTTCATGACGACGATGAAGGGCAGCTTGGTCTTGTAGAGAATACTGAAGGAGACAAACACGAGCAGGACGGAGACACATCAGCACACTGAGCTCATGGACCTTCAGACAAACATCTTAAACTTTCAGACATCTGGACGGACACGACGCCGTGCTTCATCTGAGCGTTCAGCTCGGATGACTCGATCCAGCACAGAGCAGACCTTACAAGTCTGGAACAGACGTGTCGTCACGCCGATGGTAAAAAGAATAATCGAGTAAATCCCGGACAGCATTTAACGAGACCGCCGCTGTCAGGACAGGAAATGACACCAAGACGAACTTCTCAATCGATTGATCAGGGCTGCGACGATTAGTCAGCCATACGGTGCCAGAGGAGAAGAGGAAGACGAAGAAGACTAAAAGGTTTAAAGTCTGAACTCTGTCGAGCTGAGCTGTCTTTTATTTTCAATTAAAATATGAATCAAGTTTAAATAAATCAGTCTCAGTTATCGGTTGTAGTGAGCTCATCAGACGAGAGGTGCAAAGTCAAAGGTCAAAGGTCAGGAGGGAGGAAAGGAGCCTCTGATGTCTGAGTCTGTAATGTTTATTGAAGCTTGATCCAGGAGAATCAGAGACACTCTCCACTTCATGTGTAATCTGTGACTTGGAGTGTGTGAATTAATTTAATTAATTTAGATATTTAATCAATTACAGACCAGTAATAATCAGAATTAGGTGTTACAGTGTGATAAAACATGATGGTTTCTGTAACAATCATTAGTCGCAGCTGATCTGCTTCATCCGTCTGACGTGCCGCTGCTGTTCTCGACATGTATTGATCTGAATGACTGAATGTTGCATGCTGGGAAGTTCTGTGGCTTCACCTGTCACCTGCTCGCACTTCCTCCCGGTGTTACCGCATGATCACATGGCTTGGCAGTGTATTGAACTATTCACGTTGCTGTGTTTTATTATGAAAATTAAATATGAATCCACTTCCTCTGGAAGTTTCTAAGACTTTTATTTTGTAGTTTTTGTTGAACATTTTTCATCTGCTCTGTTAGCGCCGCCTGCTGGACGACTGAGGTCACTGCTGTAAGGTGTTTACCTGCAGGCGTACAGCATGTTGGACATGAAGGTGACGGGGCTGACGCTGCGGGACGTGTCCATCACGTAGATGACGACACAGGGGAAGGATGACGCCTGCAACACAAAGACGCGGAGCACGTGAAGCGGCTGTCACGTGACCCATAAAGAGCCAGACAAACTGAGACCTACCAGAGCCTCGGTGATGATGGTGCCAGACGCAGACCAGGTGAAGACCTCAATCTGACCCGGGGTGTCAATCAGCACGTACCTGCAGAGGTCAAAGGTCAGCAGAGACAGAAACTCACCGGGCCGTTTGTTTGGGTTTGGTCTGGTAATAACAGACCAATCAGCTGCAGCTCGGCTCAGCCTGGTCGTATGGAGACAAATCAGGGACAAACAGAGCGGCAGGGCGGATTACTGACCGGTGATTGTGCTGCTTCTTCTCGATGAACTGCATCACCTGAACGACACAAACAAACATCACGTGTTACATCACGTCCGCTCTCTGATTTAATCCTTCGTAACCACAGTCACCTGATCAAAGCGCGTGGCGAACAGGTTGAGTGACGTCACGATGCCTCCATTGGGTCCGAGGCCGTACTGCTTCATCACTTCCTTGTAGTTCACGGTGTCCCTGATGTCTGCAGGACACAGGACAGACAGACTGAAGACTGAAGACTACCTCCAGATCTTAAGATTCATGTGTGTGTCTAGCTGAAGTCTTAAAGGTGTGTTCAGGACACAGTCGGTCCTCACCGATGTTTGCGGGGAAGGGGACCTCGTGGACGGCGGGATCCAGGTTGATGACGTATGGAGGAGACTTCAGCAAGTGAAGCTGAGCCGTCAGTCTCTGCAGGGAGACAGACACCACGTCAAAGACTGACAGGACAACAGACGTCCAACCAGCCCCAGAACGACCTATCGCCAGGTTTGAGACAGTCACAGAGACTACGTCCAGGTTTGAGACAGTCACAGAGACTACGTCCAGGTTTGAGACAGTCACAGAGACTACGTCCAGGTTTGAGACAGTCACAGAGACTCTGTCCAGGTTTGAGACAGTCACAGAGACTACGTCCAGGTTTGAGACAGTCACAGAGACTACGTCCAGGTTTGAGACAGTCACAGAGACTCTGTCCAGGTTTGAGACAGTCACAGAGACTACGTCCAGGTTTGAGACAGTCACAGAGACTACGTCCAGGTTTTAGACAGTCTGCGGACTAGAACCGGTGCTGCGGTTTATCGTGTGACCGTGTTAACTGATGACCCCTAGCCGAACACGTCCGGGGTCATGACAGCTTGGTGTCTTCCTGTTTGTGGTCACCAGTTAACACGGTCACTCGTTACACTGTTACACTAACTCCTGCCAGTTAGCTCACCATTAGCCACGCTCGCTAACTCACCTGTACGAAGGTGGTTTTCCCGGAGCCCGCCATGCCCAGCACGATGAGACACACCGGCTTATCCCGGGCAGAGGCAGCAGCAGCTCCCGGTGCTCCGCTGTCTTTTCCCGCCGCTGAGCTCTCCTGGTTTTCCGTTAAAACATCCCGAGGAGCGGGAAACTGCGCAGCCGCCGCCATGTTATCTGATGGTGAGGGAACTGGCTGCCGTAAAGACGACCGTGCTGTCGTAAAATGTAACGCTTGTTTTGTTAGCTTTGCTGCCACCTTCCGGTCACTCCGGTCACTCCTTCACTGTCACCATATTAAAAACACATCAGTTAAAATCCACAAACAGTATTGTAAGCTTCAAGCTGTCCTCTTTAAATGTTTGCATATAACAACAACAACAACAACAATAATAATAATAATAATAATAGTAATAATACGGTTTCCCTCCAGACGCTGTAGGACACATTTCAACATGTGCACAACATGCACACCAGCAGGTGGCGCTATAGGGTGTCATCTATACAGATAGGGGCCAGTGTCAGACAGCTGGGTCTCCGTCAGAGGTCAGAGGTCAGAGGTATTACGGCAGTCCACAGGCTGCGCTCCAATCCTCTGTTTGTCTCAAAGCCTGACCAGAACCTTCTCGTTTGGGCTTTTTGGCTGATGTTTCAGGACGTCTTATGATACAGTTTCTGGTATTTAACAAATTAATGTATTTATTGATATTTTTGATATTTGTACAGATTATTTTTTATTTGCATATGTTTGAATAATATCTTACAGAAAATCAGAAATGTTACTGTTAATTTTTGGACATTTTACAGGTGTGCACAGAATCAAACCTGCGTGACCTGGATCAGGATTGAATAATAAGAAGAGTTTTTTTTTTGTTTTGAATCTGACTGTTGATTTTTTTCACACTTTAACTTGTCGGAGCAGAAAAAGATCAAACACATTTCACGCCAGCAGCAAACCTCAAAATTAAACTTTTAAATGTTTGAACACTGAAATGTCTCCGAGGCGTCAGATCACGGGACCGTACACGTTCATCTGGAACGTCATGTAAAGCCAACATGTACTGTAACTTAGTTTTGCTAATAATCCTAATAACAAACACATTTTGCTCATATCTTCAGATACCTTACTGATAAATGTTCAGGTATTTTTCTGTTAGATATTTTACAGATGAACATGGAATCATGCGTTTATCATGGTCACAGTTTAAAAGGTAAATCATGTGTTTGTCAGTGTTCATCTCTTAGTGTCTAATGTTCATCTTTGTCATATAAGCAGATCAAACATGTTGAACAGCAGGGCTCCAAATTTAACGTGTCAATATTTGAACACCATAACGGACATATCTGGGGGACATGATCAGCATGAGCACTGAAGGTATTTAAACCTTCTGATAGTCAGAGCGAGGTGGAAGAAGACGAACACAGTCGTGGTGAGTCCTCTTTGTGTCTTTATGAAGCTTTTAGAAGAACAGAACATGTCTCTGATCTGAAAAATTATAAAACTTGAGATTCATGAGGGATGAGAAATTAATAGTCGCTTGTTGTGTGATTGGGCAGTTTTCTGAGCCATGCGTCTTCTTGTGGTAAATACCGTCTCCCTGCTGGTTCTGATGTTCATGTCGGACTCTGCAGATGGTAAGCCAAACAGCCACAAAATAATGTTCTAATAAAGGAGTGATGGAGCGACGTCTCTTTCTATGTTTTTCACAGGACATATTGCTCATAAGTGTATGAACATGTACCCAGCCGTTCCATGTACAAAGGATGAGTATGAGGACTGGTTCCAGATGGGTGAAGGTCGCTGTGTGAAGGCGTTTGGGACTGACCGTTTGAACTTTGATGATGCAGAGGTGATAAAAACAAACAAACCAATCAGATTACAGACAGTAAACGTGACGTGAGTCACGAGCGAAGGTGAATTCTTCTTGTTTTCAGAAATCCTGCATTGACCATGGAGGTCATCTGGTGTCCATCCACAGCATAACAGAGCTGAATCAGGTGGTGTGCACCATGTACAGAGTCACCCCCAGAAGACCTCCCTACTGGATCGGACTCAAATTAACATTAGTAAGCAAAAATCTTTTTTTTTTTTGTAAAATTACAGACATTATCCGTAAATCAAGAACCAAACTTTTGTTTTATTATGCCAGTATGACAAATTACAGTTATTTCTCATTTTGTACAGAAAAAAGCAAAAATATAATTGATATATTATAAATAAAAAAATCATGATAAAAATAAAAATTTCATAATTTTAGAAATTTTTGTGTTTCTAAAATTATGCACCATGCAACTTTATGTAAAATGACAGTAATGTAAGTAAGTAATCTATTGGTATTGTCACTTTATTGAAGGTATTTGACTGTAACACTTCAGAAAAACTGTGTAAATAAATGTAGAGTGTGTCTGACTGGCCCATCGCGCCCATACATTATTATTGACACTGCACTAGCATAGAAACTTCAATTAGTTACTAACTATACCAATACACACCCATTGTAAACTTTGGCGTGGTTTTTGGTGATTGTTGGTGAAACCGTTTGGTAAAACTCTTAGAAAAGTCACAGCACACCATTCCTGGCCAAGCCGGTCGGTTTGAGACCTTTTTTGTGTCTGTGAGACCAAAACTGAGGGAGGAGTAGCTCGCTGAAACTGCTGGAATACGTCAGAATAGCATGAACAGTGTAGCGGCCGGTGGTAAGGTGTCTGACCGTAGAACTCGTCTCTCTTTTCAGCACTTTGAAGATTATCTGGTTTACGACTGGACTGATGAGACTCAATACACATTCAGCAGATTCGCTTACATGCAACCGGACTTCTATAATGAGGAAGAGGAATGCGTTGAGATCAACTACAACTGTAAGTCCTGCAGCAGAAGACGAGCTATGATTCTGAATTATTATTATGTATAATTAGAGCAGAATTATCAAAGGATGTGGAGGATGGAACAATGATAAATTTCATCTATCTACATATAGAATACACAGTGGGTTAATACTATTACTGCTCCGTGAACTGTGACACTGAAGCAGAAAAAATGAAAAATATCTTGTTTTGTCCAGCCAACCACATTTATTTAAAGGTCCGGTCTGTCAGATTCAGTGGCATCTAGTGGTGTAGTTACTGATAACAGGTTGATTCATTGATTAGTTAATGAGCTGTTCTGATAACTGATTGATCATTTTGAATCAGTTTTTCCTTAAAGAATGAAATAACGAAAGTCTGAATCTGTTTCTGCTTCCAGACTGGGGGCATTGGAACGACGTGAGCTGCGACATGCTCAGAGGTTATGTGTGCGCAGTGGACGTCTGATAAATCATGCTGGGAGCTGCAAGCATGAACATTTCACATTCACTGCAATAAAAGTGTCTGACATTATATTACGATGTTTGCGTGTGGAGCGCTACATTTTTATTCCTTATGATTTATGTGTGATATGATTTGGACTGTATTCTTTAGTGTTGATGTTGAGCTTGTTTTAACATACAGTTGCACTTTTACAGTGTAATGGGTGTTTGTGTGAAGTTCTTCTAAATGACAGCCCAATAATTCTGATTTGATACTAAAGAAACCACTGAGAGAGAAAATCAGCTCATTAGCCTGCTTTTATTGTCTTTGACTGTGACAGTGATTCATGTATTACACTTTATTACAGTCATCATCATCTCATCTCACTGTGTTCTGAACCTCTCAGCAAACACGGGCTGGATGGTGACGTTGACTCACGACTCACCCAACTGATTTTAGTTCCACCTCTCACAACCTTCAGGCCGCAAATCTTGCATGTAGCTGTTGTACTCGCTGGAGAAATGTTGTCAGCGTGTTATTTATTAGTCGATACTAGTATGGGTATCAATACAACACTGAATATATGACTCAGAACAGGAACACATATCTTGTTAAAGTAAGACAACATTGTACAAAACAAGCCAAAGAGTAAGAATAATAATTCACACAAAATGAACAGTCAACTGCAAAAATGAGAATTGATACAAAATAAGTAATCATGACATGTAAAATCAGAATTTGTATAAAATGAGAAACACTGTAAATTCTACAAGGAAGCAGACTTTGGACAAAGAAGCAAAAATGTCCATTGTAAAAATAAGAATTCACACAAACTGAGAAACATTGTTAATTGATAAAGAAATAAGCAACATTTGTTTGAAATAATTCAAAGCATTTATCACAAATGAAGTGAAATGAACCGATGTCCTGAGCCCAAAATACTTGAACAGGACCCCAGGTGTTCTTAAAGATCTTCATCTTTGGTAGGAAGCACTGGGCTTGAAGCTGAGCGCAGACAGGAAGTCAGAAAGTGTTGAAACACAGACTAACTGTTGTTGACAGGAAGGAAAATACTGTTTCTGATTTGATATTACAAATTCAGCCGTATTGTTTAAAGAGAACACGAGTATAAACTGTAAAATCCATGTGGAGGAGCTCCTCGAGGTCCTACTCTGCTCCCTGAGCTCCTTCCTCTTCAGTCCGTCCTCCTTCAGCTGCACCAGCGTCCAGGTTCATGTCAACCAGCTCAATGTTCTCCTGTCTGCCCGGCTTCTGCCCCCTGCTGGCCTGGAGAGACATGACAGCACACATCACTCCTCTCCTCAGTTCGATGAACACAGACTGATGCTGCAGGTCAGTCAGTCCTCTAAACCACAGACATGTGTCAGTACCTTGTAGCAGAAATAAATGGCAGCGATCACCAACAGCAGAGTCAGCGGCACGACGACCCATCTGATGATGTGAACTGTTGGATCTGATCAAACACAGAGACAGACATCACATGATCACACAACATCATGAGTCCAGCAGCTTCCATCAAACACAAAGAGCTTAAGAAGAAGAGGACCAAGGATGTGGAATACTGCACATGCACAGAGGACAGGAAGCAAAGCAGCAGACGTGCTGCTGCATGTTGGCCTGCAAGGTGCTTCTCACAGTGAGATACCAACACGCTCTGTGCTACAACATGTTGTTTGCATGACACTCATACACTCGTATGAGTTTCAGTCTGGTTGCTACATGACATGTGTCCTACAGTGACAGCAGTCACAGTGTCAGCAAACACAACATGCATGGACACTGCTGCCAGCTGATGATCTGCTCTTACCTGAGACAGTGACAGAGAGCCGACGGCTCCCAGAGGAGAACTTATGAGAAGAAACGTAGACGTGATAAACACAGCTGTAGCTTCCTGTGTGGGCGGGCTCTGCAGCAGGAAACAGGAAGTGGGCAGAGTGATTGACAGCTGGCTGGGTGTAGTTGTGTGCTGTGGTGGAGGAGGTGAAGGTGAGCTGGAAGGAGCCTCCTGGGTACTGTGGCTGGATGGAGCAGCTGATGGTGAAGGTGGAGCCCCGCAGCACGCGAAGCCCCTGCTGCTGGACCTCGGAGACCCCGTTCATGGAGGAGGACACAGAGATGTTGGGCTGAACCAGCAGGTCTGTAGACAGACAGACAGGTTTGTCCAGGTGTGTCCTGTCAGGTGAAGCTCAGCAGTCTGTGGACTGTTTGAAGGCTCCAGAAACAAGTTCACTTCAGGATGTCGCTGTGCTGGACTGAAGTCCAATGAAGACCACCAACTGTCCCTGTGACAGAGGAAGGACTGACTTACCTGAACAGGTGAGATCCAGATATAATGGAGAAGACCTTGATGCTACACAGTCCTTCAGAGCAGATCCAGAGTGAACACAAGGAGGCCAGATCATCCACACAGATCTGTCTGAGGACAGATCCTCTCTCCTTCTTAGAGAGACAGCAGAGCCACAGTCCAGATCTCTGCAGACAGCAGCTGCTGCCTTCAGGGTCCAGTCAGAGTAAAGGAAACTCTCTGGTCCGTGATAGTCACCCACTGGTCTCCACTCTCCCCGATATTTGACCTCCAGTGTTCCTGCACAGCGACTGTCTCCTCCCACCAACCTGACAGGTTCTGAACAGAAACAAGAGAGTCATCAGTCAGAGAACAAAGTGAGTTTCATCAGAACAGAAATGAACCAAACCAAAGCTGCAGCTCCTCTTCTACCTGAGCAGGTGAGTCCAACAGCTTTTCCAGGTGAGCAGGTGTTTCTAGTTGATCCTGAGCTTCTACAGTCCAGGAGAGCAGACTCGTTGCCTCCACACTGGAACTCTTTGGTCCATGTTGGAGCCTCCACTTCTCCATAGAGCGCCCCCTGGAGGACTGAAGGAGCCCCACAGCCGAGCTCCCTACAGACCACCTCTGCATCCTGCTGGTCAAAGTCAGCTTCACACACTGAGGACCACCGCTGGTCAGACTGGGCAGACTTCACCTCCAGTCTGCCTGAACACAGACTAGTCCCATCCAGCAGCCTGACAGAGTCTGCACAGATAACAGAAGATAAAGCAGAGAGAGAGAAAAGACAGCAGACACTAAATAAAAACATGTCATCAAACAACAATTCAGTGATTCCAACTGGATCAGAACAATTCCAACATCAGTTCACGTCGACACCATTGACCATCACATCCTGTTACAGAGACTTGAAGATCTGATTGGCCTTAAAGGAACCGCACTGAGCTGGTTTAAGTCCTCTTCATCAGATCCATCTCAGTCTGTTCGTGTTCATGATGAACCCTCCATGAACAGCTCTTCTCTTCTTCTCTGTCTTTCCATCTGAACACATTCATGTCCCATTAATGCACGTTACTACCTGAGCTTCTTCCCATGACACTGAACAAAAGTCCACACTTTGAACGTCCTCCACAGGTTCCTGAGGAGCCGCTGTGAAGCTCAGTGTGGTTCTGGCTGCCGCCATGTTGGGAGTCAAATCATATCAAATCAAACCAAATTTTATTTGTATATCCCAAAGTACATTTGCCTCAGAGGACTTTACAGCCTCTGAGGCAAATTACAATACTTCGAAGGCCTCCTCAATCCCACCGGCATGTCTTCCACTGAGGAAGCAGAGTGTGGGGACCCCGTGGTGGGCTGGCTTATCTCTGGGGCTGAGATCGCCGAGGTAGTCAAAAAGCTCCTCAGTGGTAATGCCCCGGGGGTGGATGAGGTTCGCTCGGAGTACCTCAAGGCTCTGGATGTTGTGGGGCTGTCTTGATTTAAAAAGCTGCCTTTTGTCACCGATTCTGTTCATAACCTTTATGGATAGAATTTCTAGGCGCAGTCAGGGTGTTGAGGGGCTACGGTTCGGTGGCCTCATATATTACATGTCTTAAGTGCACTGATGCTTTAACTTTTACGATGTTTATGTGATTTCCCATTAGTTGCATACCTTGAGTGCACACCCCTTCTTAGGTTACTGAGACTGGCACGGGGAGGTAAAGTTCAGGAACAAAGGTCAGATACAGATAAGAGAGGTGACATTTAGAGTAGGGAGCATGTTGGAGAGAAACCAGTTTTGAGCCATATATGCAAATTGGTTGAGACAGCCCATTTTTAGGGAAAATGTATAAGAACTAATTGTCAGAGCTCCTCAGGGAGCCTTTTTCTCTGTAACTCATTTGGTGTGTTGTACTTGCTGTGTCAGAGTGCAGATCTGTGCCTGTCAAAGGAGAGGCATGATGTATTTTGTCTCTAATATTTATAATTTTATGATTAAAGAAGCTCATGAAGTCATTACTAGTTAGACCCAGAGGAGTAGATGGGTCAATAGAGCTGTGGTTCTCTGTTAGCCTGGCTACAGTGCTGAAGAGAAACCTGGGGTTGTTCTTGTTTTCCTCTATTAAAGAAGAGTAATAAGCTGTTCTGGCGTTACGGAGAGCCTTCCTGTAAGTTTTAAGATTATCTTGCCAGACTAAACGAGATTCTTCCAGTTTAGTGGCACGCCATTTGCGTTCAGAATTACGTGCTTGCTTTAATTTACGAGTCTGCTGGCTATACCATGGTGCTAACCTCCTCTGTTTAATATTCTTCTTTTTCAGAGGTGCAATAGAGTCAAGTGCTGTCTGTAATGAGCCTGTAGTACTATCAACAAGATGATCTATTTGTGAGGGGCTAATGGAAGCAAACAGGTCCTCTGCTACATTGAGACATGGCATTGAATTCAATACTGAAGGAATCACTTCCTTGAATTTGGCTACAGCACTGTCAGATAAACATCTGCTGTAGGAGTTTCTACAAAAAGGCTTATAGTCCAGTAATATGAACTCGAAGGTTATTAAAACATGGTCAGAGAGAAGAGGATTCTGTGGATAGACTATAAGATGATCAAGTTCAATGCCATATGAGAGAACGAGATCAAGAGTGTGGTTCAGACGATGAGTCGGTTTATTTACACTCTGACAGAAGCCAACTGAATCTAATAAAGAGATAAATGCAGTACTAAGGCTATCATTGTGGTTGTCCACATGAACATATAATATACTGTAACAAATAGAATTAGCTCTAATGTTTTCCATGTTGGGTGGGTGAAGCTAAGGACAAGACTTTCAAATGAATTATAATTTAGTTTAGGTTTAGGATTTATTAATAGACTTGAGTCAAATATGGCTCCAACTCCGCCACCTCGACCATTACTTCGAGGAATATGAGTGTTACAATGACTGGGAGTAGTGGATTCATTTAAGCTAACATATTCACCCTCCTGCAGCCAGGTTTCAGTGAGACAAAATAAATCAATATCATAGTCAGATATTAATTCATTGACTAAAAGAGCTTTAGAGGACAAGGACCTGATATTCAAGAGTCCACATTTAATGCTCTTATTTTGGACTGGTGGAGATGTTGATTTAATTTTTATTAAGTTTTTATGATGAACTCCTCCTCTGTTTCTTTTATCTTTAAACAATGTAGGTGGACGGGGGACAGACACAGTCTCTATACTAAAGTACTGGGTGGGCAGCTGCTCTAATGGAGGCGCAGAGAAGCGTATAAGACTGCAGCTCTGCTTCCTGGTCTCAACTCTGGGTTGTCACGGTCTAGGTGGTCTAATGAATTGGTCCATATTTCTAGATATGAGAGCTGCTCCATCCAAAGTGGGGTGGATGCCGTCTCTCCTAATCAGACCAGGTTTTCCCCAGAAAGGTGTCCAATTGTCAATGAAGCCCACATCTTTTGCTGGACACCACCTCGACAGCCAGCGGTGATATGACGACATGCGGCTAAACATGTCATCACTGGTCACATTGGGTAGGGGTCCAGAGAAAACTATGGAGTCCAACATCGTTTTGGCCTGTTCACACACCGATAAACATTAATTTTAGTGACCCCCTAACGTCGACATGGATAATAATCTTACTGTATCTACGTTTAACTTTAGCCAGCAGTTTTAAATTTGACTCGATGTCACCCACTCTGGCCCCCAGGTTGCATTGTCTACAGTGCTACAGTGCTGAAGAGAAACCTGGGGTTGTTCTTATTTTCAGTCACAGAGGTCGATGCTTGGTCTTCCCTCCAATCAGTCATAACTGAAGAAGTCTCTTGGATGAAACGTCTTTATGGATCTACAAGTACACCAACGACATCCTCCTCTTTGCAGACTCTGGCCACCTCACCATCCTCATCCTCCTGGACCTCACTGCAGCTTTTGACACCATCAACCACAGCATTCTCCTCTCTCGCCTCGAGTCCTCCCTCAGCATCTCTGGCACTGCACTCTCCTGGCTCAAATCATATCTCACTGATCGACAACAATTCATCTACATCAACAACTGTTCCTCCTCCACTGTTCCTCTGTCCCAAGGCGTCCCTCAGGGTTCAGTGCTTGGTCCTCTCCTCTTTATACTTCACCTGATCCCCCTTGGCAACATCATTTGCCACCATGGTCTCCATTTCCACTGTTACACCGATGACATCCAGCTTTATATCTCCACCAACTCCATCACCCCTGCCACTCACTCACCTCTCTCCAACTGTCTCTCTGACATCAAATGCAGGCCAAAATGCAGACCAACTTCCTCAAACTCAACTGTGACAAATCAGATGTGATCATTATCGGCCCTAAATCCTTCACCAAAAAAAACGCATCTACATGGACAACTCCACCCTCTCTCCATCCCCCCTCAGTCGCAACCTCGGAGTCATCTTTGACAATAACCTCTCCTTTGAACGTCACATAAACCAAGTCACCAGAACTGCCTTCTTTCATCTCAAGAACATAGCCCGACTCTGCCCATCACTCTCCTTCTCCGCTGCTGAAACCCTCATTCATGCCTTCATCACTTCCAGAACTGACTATTGCAAAAGCATCCTTTACGGCACACCATCCAGAACTTTAAACAAACTACAGTACATCCAAAACTCTGCTGCTCGTCTGCTTGCCCACACCCGTGATCACATCACACCTGTACTCCAGAAACTCGATTGGCTCCCAGTTCCACAGCGCATTCAGTTTAAAATCTTCCTCCTCACACACAAAGCCTTCCATAATCAGACCCCTTCCTACCTCACTGACTTGTTCCATCGCCACAACCCATCCCGCACCCTCCGTTCTTCTGTTGCTAACCTCCTTACTCCACCTCTCAGGACCAAGCACCGATCCTGGGGCGACAGAGCCTTCTCTGCAGCTGCCCCCTCCCTCTGGAACTCTCTCCCCAAACACATCCGTGACTATTCCGACTTGCCCACCTTCAAATCTCAGGAGAGCAGCACCAAGTGAGAGTGATTGACACACCTGAATCTTGTTGAGCAAATCACTTCCTCCTTTTAACACAGTAGCGCACTGAAGCTGGAGGAGAGAAGAGACACGACACGAGGTGTGACGCACACAGCTGTCGGCAGCATATAGACACAAATACATCTGCGTCAGTGTCATTCGCAGGCATATTTGTCTTGTGAACCAAAGTAAAAACGATTAAAACGTCATTGCTCTCTGAGTAGTCTCTACTGAAGAACTCACAGTGGCATCAGACAATGCCACAACAACCAGGTCCAGTTGTCCTGATTGAACTCTTCTCAAAGAAAGATGACCTGGATGACTGAGAACCTTCACAGACTGTTATTATTATTATTATAGTTGTTGTTGTTGCTGAGTCCAACCGGTCTCTTGCTCATGGTGGGAATTGTTGGGTCTCTGTAAATAATATTATAAAGAGATGTCATAGATGATGTCACTGATGGATTACCTGAGCAGGTGAGATTCAGGATGGAGGATGAGGAAGAGGATGTGACAGACTCCCTCAGAGCAGATCCAGACCAAAAAAAGAAAGGTGTGAATGACCACACAGATCTATGAGAGGACCCCTTTCTCCCTACAGAAACAACAGAGCCACAGTCCAGATCTCTGCAGGCAGCAGCTCCATCTTTCAGGGTCCATGAATATAAACTCCCTGGTCGATCATCGTCCCTCACTGGTCTCCATTCTCCCCGATATTTGACCTCCAGTGTTCCTGCACAGCGACTGTCTCCTCCCACCAACCTGACAGGTTCTGAACAGAAACAAGAGAGTCATCAGTCAGAGAACAAAGTGAGTTTCATCAGAACAGAAATGAACCAAACCAAAGCTGCAGCTCCTCTTCTACCTGAGCAGGTGAGTCCAACAGCTTTTCCAGGTGAGCAGGTGTTTCTAGTTGATCCTGAGCTTCTACAGTCCAGGAGAGCAGACTCGTTGCCTCCACACTGGAACTCTTTGGTCCATGTTGGAGCCTCCACTTCTCCATAGAGCGCCCCCTGGAGGACTGAAGGAGCCCCACAGCCGAGCTCCCTACAGACCACCTCTGCATCCTGCTGGTCAAAGTCAGCTTCACACACTGAGGACCACCGCTGGTCAGACTGGGCAGACTTCACCTCCAGTCTGCCTGAACACAGACTAGTCCCATCCAGCAGCCTGACAGAGTCTGCACAGATAACAGAAGATAAAGCAGAGAGAGAGAAAAGACAGCAGACACTAAATAAAAACATGTCATCAAACAACAATTCAGTGATTCCAACTGGATCAGAACAATTCCAACATCAGTTCACGTCGACACCATTGACCATCACATCCTGTTACAGAGACTTGAAGATCTGATTGGCCTTAAAGGAACCGCACTGAGCTGGTTTAAGTCCTCTTCATCAGATCCATCTCAGTCTGTTCGTGTTCATGATGAATCCTCCATGAACAGCTCTTCTCTTCTTCTCTGTCTTTCCATCTGAACACATTCATGTCCCATTAATGCACGTTACTACCTGAGCTTCTTCCCATGACACTGAACAAAAGTCCACACTTTGAACGTCCTCCACAGGTTCCTGAGGAGCCGCTGTGAAGCTCAGTGTGGTTCTGGCCGCTGCCATGTTGGCAGTCCTGCCTCTTTCACCTCCAGCTCATCTAAAAATCAGCAAAGACGTGGACCATCGATGGACCTGAGGCAGCTGAATGAAGCCTGGCTGCTCCAACAAGTCACCTGTCACCACACCCACCTGTCAATCAAAGCGTCCACGCTCTGAATCCTGCATAACCTTAAGCCTTAATATAATGTGAACAGGTGAGTTGTATATAAATTCACCCTCAGTACAGTTGTCATGAACGGGGAAATTAGCTACAGAGACCAAAACTGTTTTGTACCAGGCTGTAAACATGTTTATTTCTGCTGTCTAACATGGGGACTTATGGAGACTGACTCACTTCTGCAGCCAGCCTCAGGTGGACGTTAGAGGAACTGCAGTTTTTAGCACTTCCTGTGTTGGCGTCTCTTCACAGTCACAGAGGCTGATGCTTGGTCTCCCCTCCAATCAGTCATAACTGAAGAAGGCTCTTGGATGAAACGTCTTCATGGATCTACAACCAGGTCCAGTTGTCCTGACTGAACTCTTCTCGACCTGGATGACTGAGAACCTTCACAGACTGTTATTATTATTATTATAGTTGTTATTGTTGCTGTTGTTGATGCTGAGCCCAACCGGTCTCTTGCTCATGGTGGGAATTGTGCTGAATGCAAAAGCGTGCCACTAAACTAGAAGAATCTCGCTTAGTGTGGCAAGATAATCTTAAAACTTACAGGAAGGCTCTCCATTATGCCAGAACAGCTTATTACTCTTCTTTAATAGAGGAAAACAAGAACAACCCCAGGTTTCTCTTCAGCACTGTAGCCAGGCTAACAGAGAACCACAGCTCTATTGACCCATCTACTCCTCTGGGTCTAACTAGTAATGACTTCATGAGCTTCTTTAATGATAAAATTATAACTATTAGAGACAAAATACATCATGCCTCTCCTTCGACCGGCACAGACCTGCATTCTGACACAGCAAGTTTGGAATCAGCTGCAAAACTTGATACATATTTAGACTGTTTTTCTCCCATCAACCTTCATCAAATAACTTCAATGATTTCTTCATCTGAGCTGTCAACCTGCCGCTTAGACCCCATCCCAACCAGGCTGCTCAAGGATGTTTTACCTTTAGTTAGCCCTTCTTTACTGGATATGATTAATCTGTCTTTATTATCAGGATGTGTACCACAGTCCTTTAAAGTAGCTGTAATCAAACCTCTTCTTAAAAAGCCCACTCTAGATCCAGAGGTTTTAGCCAAATATCAATATCAAACCTTCCCTTTCTTTCTAAGTTACTTGAGAAAGCTGTAGCTAATCAGCTGTGTGAATTTCTTCACAAGAACAGTTTATTTGAGGATTTTCAGTCAGGATTTAGAGTCCATCATAGCACAGAGACCGCACTAGTCAAAGTCACAAACGATCTCCTAATGGCATCAGACAAAGGACTCATCTCTGTACTCGTCCTGTTAGATCTTAGTGCTGCATTTGACACCGTAGACCATCAAATTCTTTTACAGAGACTGGAACATCAGATTGGCATCAAAGGAACCGCCCTAAGCTGGTTTAGGTCGTATTTCCTAGGTTGATCTCAGTTTGTCCACGTCAATGATGAATCCTCCATACATACCAAAGTCTGTCATGGAGTCCCACAAGGTTCTGTACTGGGGCCTCTTCTATTCAGTCTATATATGCTTCCTCTAGGGAACATTATTAGGAATCACTCCATTAATTTTCATTGTTATGCTGATGACACCCAATTATATTTATCGATCAAGCCTGATGAAACCAATCATTTAATCAAACTGCAAGCGTGCCTTAGGGATATAAAAAGTTGGACGACCTATAACTTTCTGATGTTGAACTCAGATAAAACTGAAGTTCTTGTAATTGGACCCAAACACCTCAGAAACTCTCTTTCCGGAGACTTGGCCACCTTAGACGGGATCACCCTGGCCTCCAGCTCCACCGTAAAGAACCTTGGAGTTATTTTTGATCAGGATTTGTCCTTTAATGCCCACATAAAACTAATTTCAAAGACTGCATTCTTCCACTTACGCAACATTACCAAAATCAGGCGCATCCTGTCCCAAGCGGATGCAGAAAAACTAGTCCATGCATTTGTTCCTTCTAGGCTGGACTACTGTAACTCTCTATTATCAGGCTGCCCCAATAAGTCTCTGAGGACTTTGCAGCTAATTCAGAATGCTGCTGCACGTGTTCTGACAGGAACCAAGATCAGAGATCACATCTCTCCCATTTTGGCTTCCTTGCACTGGCTACCTGTTAAATCTAGAATAGAATTTAAAGTTCTTCTCCTTACATACAAAGCTCTTCATGGTCAGGCACCATCATATCTAAAAGAACTCATAGTACCTTACTACCCCTCTAGACCACTGCGCTCTCAGGATGCTGGGTTCCTTGTGGTTCCTATAGTTTCCAAAAGTAGACTGGGAGCCAAAGCTTTCAGCTATCAAGCGCCTCTTCTGTGGAACAAACTACCTTTCTGGATTCAGGAGGCAGACACGCTCACCACCTTCAAGACTAGACTTAAGACTTTCCTTTTTGATAGCGCTTATAGTTAGGGCTGGCTCAGGCCTTCCCTTAGTTATGCTGCCATAGGACTAGACTGCCGGGGGACCCCCCCCGTCTCTTTCTGGGTTATGCCTAGTCAGGCATGGTACTGGTTGAAGATGTAGTCGCATCTCCCTTTACTGAAAACCCTCTCTCTCTCATTCTCTCTCTCTCTCTCTCTCTCTCTCTCTCTCTCTCTCTCTCTCCAATCATCATTACCATCAATGCATGTTACTAACTAAACTTCTTCCCCGGAGTTTCTGTGCTTTCTCGTCCAGCAGGTTCTCATGGATCGTGGCTGCTGCTGTGGTCTGCTGCTGACGTCCACCATATATAGCATTACTGTCATTATTGCTAACATCTCCACTACAGCTTAGTTGGTTAATGACTTATTGCTGCTGTGCATCTGTGTCTCTGTCACAGGTTCCACTGCTGCTGTAATCATTCTATCATTCATTGTAATTGTACGACATGTTTGTGTTGATTGTTCTGTACATGTGACATCCATTGCACGTCTGTCCGTCCTGGGAGAGGGATCCCTCCTCTGTGGCTCTTCCTGAGGTTTCTTCCACATGTTTTCCCTGTTAAAGGTTTTTGTGGGCAAGTTTTTCCTCACTGGAACCGAGGGTCTAAGGACAGAGGGTGTCACTCCCTGTACAGACTGTGAAGCCTCTGAGGATAAATGTGTCTGTGACTTTGGGCTGTACAAACTAAATTTGATTTGATTTGATTTCAATTGTTGGGTCTCTGTAAATAATATTATAAAGAGTACAGTCTAGACCTGCTCTGTATGGAAAGAGTCAGGAGATAACTTCTCTTATGATCTGAAGATTTATTAAGAAAACTGAAGTCAATGCTCAACATGGGTACAGTACTGTCAATAATGATGTCATAGATGATGTCTGATGGATTACCTGAGCAGGTGAGATTCAGGATGGAGGAAGAGGAAACGATAGAGGATGTGACAGACTCCCTCAGAGTAGATCCAGACCAAACAAAGAAAGGTCTGAGTAACCACACAGATCTCTCAGAGGACTCCTTTCTCTGTTCTACAGAAACAACAGAGCCACAGTCCAGATCTCTGCAGGCAGCAGCTCCATCCTTCAGGGTCGATGAAGATGAACTCCCGGGTCGACCATAGTCACCCACTGGTCTCCACTCTCCCCGATGTTTGACCTCCAGTGTTCCTGCACAGCGACTGTCTCCTCCCACCAACCTGACAGGTTCTGAACAGAAACAAGAGAGTCATCAGTCAGAGAACAAAGTGAGTTTCATCAGAACAGAAATGAACCAAACCAAAGCTGCAGCTCCTCTTCTACCTGAGCAGGTGAGTCCAACAGCTTTTCCAGGTGAGCAGGTGTTTCTAGTTGATCCTGAGCTTCTACAGTCCAGGAGAGCAGACTCGTTGCCTCCACACTGGAACTCTTTGGTCCATGTTGGAGCCTCCACTTCTCCATAGAGCGCCCCCTGGAGGACTGAAGGAGCCCCACAGCCGAGCTCCCTACAGACCACCTCTGCATCCTGCTGGTCAAAGTCAGCTTCACACACTGAGGACCACCGCTGGTCAGACTGGGCAGACTTCACCTCCAGTCTGCCTGAACACAGACTAGTCCCATCCAGCAGCCTGACAGAGTCTGCACAGATAACAGAAGATAAAGCAGAGAGAGAGAAAAGACAGCAGACACTAAATAAAAACATGTCATCAAACAACAATTCAGTGATTCCAACTGGATCAGAACAATTCCAACATCAGTTCACGTCGACACCATTGACCATCACATCCTGTTACAGAGACTTGAAGATCTGATTGGCCTTAAAGGAACCGCACTGAGCTGGTTTAAGTCCTCTTCATCAGATCCATCTCAGTCTGTTCGTGTTCATGATGAATCCTCCATGAACAGCTCTTCTCTTCTTCTCTGTCTTTCCATCTGAACACATTCATGTCCCATTAATGCACGTTACTACCTGAGCTTCTTCCCATGACACTGAACAAAAGTCCACACTTTGAACGTCCTCCACAGGTTCCTGAGGAGCCGCTGTGAAGCTCAGTGTGGTTCTGGCTGCCGCCATGTTGGCAGTCCTGCCTCTTTCACCTCCAGCTCATCTAAAAATCAGCAAAGACGTGGACCATCGATGGACCTGAGGCAGCTGAATGAGGCCTGGCTGCTCCAACAAGTCACCTGTCACCACACCCACCTGTCAATCAAAGCGTCCACGCTCTGAACCCTGCATAACCTTAAGCCTTAATATAATGTGAACAGGTGAGTTGTATATAAATTCACCCTCAGTACAGTTGTCATGAACGGGGAAATTAGCTACAGAGACCAAAACTGTTTTTGTACCAGGCTGTAAACATGTTTATTTCTGCTGTCTAACATGGGGACTTATGGAGACTGACTCATTAAGCAGGCAGCCTCAGGTGGACGTTAGAGGAACTGCAGTTTTTAGCACTTCCTGTGTTGGCGTCTCTTCACAGTCACAGAGGCTGATGCTTGGTCTCCCCTCCAATCAGTCATAACTGAAGAAGGCTCTTGGATGAAACGTCTTCATGGATCTACAACCAGGTCCAGTTGCCCTGATTGAACTCTTCTCAAAGAAAGATGACCTGGATGACTGAGAACCTTCACAGACTGTTATTATTATTATTATAGTTGTTATTGTTGCTGTTGTTGATGCTGAGCCCAACCGGTCTCTTGCTCATGGTGGGAATTGTTGGGTCTCTGTAAATAATATTATAAAGAGTACAGTCTAGACCTGCTCTGTATGGAAAGAGTCAGGAAATAACTTCTCTTATGATCTGAAGATTTATTAAGAAAACTGAAGTCAATGCTCAACATGGGTACAGTACTGTCAATAATGATGTCATAGATGATGTCACTGATGGATTACCTGAGCAGGTGAGATTCAGGATGGAGGAAAAGGGAAAGAAAGAGGATGTGACAGACTCCCTCAGAGCAGATCCAGACCAAAAAAAGAAAGGTCTGAGTGACCACACAGATCTACGAGAGGACTCCTCTCTCTCTTCTACAGAAACAACAGAGCCACAGTCCAGATCTCTGCAGACAGCAGCTCCATACTTCGGGGTCCATGAAGGGAAACTTATTGGTCCATGATAGTCACCCACTGGTCTCCACTCTCCCCGATGTTTGACCTCCAGTGTTCCTGCACAGCGACTGTCTCCTCCCACCAACCTGACAGGTTCTGAACAGAAACAAGAGAGTCATCAGTCAGAGAACAAAGTGAGTTTCATCAGAACAGAAATGAACCAAACCAAAGCTGCAGCTCCTCTTCTACCTGAGCAGGTGAGTCCAACAGCTTTTCCAGGTGAGCAGGTGTTTCTAGTTGATCCTGAGCTTCTACAGTCCAGGAGAGCAGACTCGTTGCCTCCACACTGGAACTCTTTGGTCCATGTTGGAGCCTCCACTTCTCCATAGAGCGCCCCCTGGAGGACTGAAGGAGCCCCACAGCCGAGCTCCCTACAGACCACCTCTGCATCCTGCTGGTCAAAGTCAGCTTCACACACTGAGGACCACCGCTGGTCAGACTGGGCAGACTTCACCTCCAGTCTGCCTGAACACAGACTAGTCCCATCCAGCAGCCTGACAGAGTCTGCACAGATAACAGAAGATAAAGCAGAGAGAGAGAAAAGACAGCAGACACTAAATAAAAACATGTCATCAAACAACAATTCAGTGATTCCAACTAGATCAGAACAATTCCAACATTGTTGGGGAAGGAGCCTGAGTTGGTGCGTGAGGTTAGATATATTTGGGCTCGTTTCGATGGACAGTGTGGGCTCCGAAACCAGTTTCCTTGAGAGGGGTTGGATGCTCTACCACTCTGGAGTTGCCCCCGGTGAGAGGCGCAGAGCGGGGATAGGAATGCTTGTTTCCCCCCGGTTCGGCGTCTGTACATTGGGGTTCACCCCGGTGGACGAGAGAGTAGCCTCCCTTCACCTTCGGGTGGGGGGACGGGTCCTGACTATCGTCTGTGCCTATGCACCGCACGGCAGCTCAGAGTACCCACCCTTTTTGTGGTCTTTGCAGGGGGTGCTGGAGAGAGCTCCCTCTGGGGACTCCCTCGTCCTCCTGGAGGACTTCAATCCTCACATGGGCAGCAACAGTGAGACCTGGAGGGTGTTCTGTTATTGGACTTCTGTGCTCATCATGGATTGTCCATAATGAACACCATGTTGAAACATAAGAGTGTCATATGTGACCATATCAGCACTGTCTTCCCTCCCTCACTGCTAGGGAAGAGGAGCCCATGCAGCTGGGCAGGACACGGCTGACACCGGAGGAGTGACAACGACACCAGCAGGAGGGCAGCTGCTTTTAGTGCGGCAAATCAGATCACCTCGTCGCCGCCTGCCCAGCCAAAAAGCCCCGGGAGGTGAGTCAAACCCCAGCCACAGACCTGGTTCGATGCAGCCTGATGTCCATTAAGGTAATGCACCATGCCACCACCATTGACATTAAAGCACTCATAGACTCCAGCGCCAATGAGAGCTTAATTGACTGGGGTCTGGCGGAGACACTGGGGCTAAAATCTGAACGCCTGGACCACCTCAAACCCGTTTCGGTCCAGGGGACTAATATGACTACCATTAATCACTTTTCTGTCCCTTCTGCCACAGACTCTGCAACCCCCAATCTGAGTTCAGTGCCCCCCTGCTACCATCACCTCCAAGAGGTTTTTAGCAAAACCAAGGCCATGTCATTACCTCCACACCAACCTTATGACTGCGCCATAGACCTGATTCCTGGGTCCCCCATTCCCAAGGGCCGGTTGTACTCCATCTCCAGGCCGGAGAGGGCAGCCATGAAGGAGTACATTGAGTCATTGCTGAAGGCAGGGCTTATCCATCCCTCCTCGTCAGCAGCTGGGGCCGGATTTTTTTTCGTGGGGAAAAAGGACAGGTCTCTTAGGCCCTGTATTGATTACAGTCCCCTAAATGCCATCACCATTAAAAATCGTTACCCCTGCCTCTCATGACATCAGTTTTCGACCAACTGCAACAGGCTAAGGTATTTACCAAGTTAGATTTACGCAATGCTTACCATTTAATCAGGATCAGAGAGGGTGATGAATGGAAAACAGGATTTAATACTAGCGGCCACTATAAATACTTAGTCATGCCTTTCGGACTCACCAATGCCCCAGCTGTATTCCAAGCCATGGAATGATGTGTTCTCATCTACTCACCAGATCTAGATACTCACAGAAACCATGTATCCCAAGACCAACCATAAAAACCTAGAATACATATGTAAAGCCAAGAGACTGAATTCTCGCCAGGCAAGGTGGGCACTCTTTTTTAATTGCTTCTCTTTCTCTCTTTCTTACAGGCTGGGGTCTCAGAACACCAAGCCCGATGCCCTGTCACGTCTCTATGACCCCGAGCGGTGACTTGGCAGATAGAAAATGAGGTTAAGCAGGCAAATGGTGAGAGTCCACCACCTAGTGGCTGCCCTGAGAATCGAATGTTTGTCCCAGCTGAGCTGCGCCCACAGGTGATCCATTGGGCTCACACCTCGCTGCTTTCCTGACATCTGGGACTTCGGCGGATTATGTATGCCATCTCTCAGAGGTTCTGGTGGCAGTCCATGGAACGGGAGCTCCGGGAATACGTTGAGGCTTGCTCGGTCTGTGCCAGGAATAAGACGTTCTCCGGGTCACGTATGGGACTTCTACAACCGCTCCCCATTTCCTCCACACTGGTGGAGGACAGATTTTCCAAAATGACTAGATATCTAGATCATAGCCTTGCCCAAACTGCCTTCAGCCAAAGAGATAGCTGAGATCATGATTAACCATGTCTTCCAAGTCCACAGGCTTCCTAAGGACATTGTTTCTGACCAGGGGCCCCATTTTCTTGCTTCCGGAAGGAGTTTTGTCAGCTCATCGGAGCCACAGCCAGTTCAACGTCAGGCTATCACCCGGAGGCCGATGGCCAGACCAAATGCCTCAACTAGCAGCTGGAAACTGGCCTCCTGTGCCTGGTGTCCCAGAACCTCTTGACATGGAGCAAGCACCTTGTCTGGGTCGAGTATGCGCACAATTCTCTCCCCACCTCGGCCACAGGTTTCTCATCCTTCAAATGTGTGTACAGTTATGAGACTCCTGTCTTCGCAGACCAGGAACCTGAAGTGTCAGTGCCTTCCGCCCTCCGCTGCGGACCGGAGAAGACGACTCGCTCCAGCATACCAGCCGGGCCAGAAGGTGTGGCTCTCAGCTAAGAACCTCCACCTCAGCGCCCTCTCCAAGAAACTGGCATCGCGCTTCGTGGGGCCATTCTCCATCACCAAGATTATTGGGCCTGCAGCAGTTCACCTTCGTCTGCCCCGGTCTCTCCGTGCCCACCCCACGTTCCATGTAAATCAGGTCAAACCGGTCAAGGAGAGCCCCATGGTCCTGGCCCTCCCAGCCCCTCCTTCTCCTGAAGTAGTAGACGGGGGTCCTGTCTACAACGTGAAGAAATTACTGGCTGTGCCCACCCGTCCCACCGGGTCGGGGCAGGCAGTACCTGGTGGACTGGGAGGGATACGGCCCGAAGGAGCGTCAATGGGTCCCGTCCCGGTTCATTCTGGATCGGTTCCTCATAGAAGACTTTTTGAAGGACCACCCTGATCAGCCTGGGCTGTCAGGAATCGGCCCTAGAGGCAGGGGTACTGTCACACCATGGTTAAGCTAAGCTGGGTTTTTGTTTTGTCTCCATGTCTTGTCATTTCCTGTTTTATTTTGAAAAGTAAGTCTTCTCTCATTTCAGGTCACTTGCCCTTCCTCATGTGTCACCGGTCTCATTGTCTTCCCTGATTCCCAATTGTGTCCACCTGTTCCCCATTACCTCCATGTGTTCATATAGTCTGCGTCTCCCTTTGTCTTGTGCCAAAGTGTTTCGTCTCATGTCTAAGCATCGAAGCCAGCTCCTTGTCCTGACCAAGCCACAGTGTCTGTTCGTGAGTTTCCTTTTTCCTTTTGTTGTTACTTTCCTAGTCTTGCTTTTGGTTCGTTGTCTTTAGTTTAGTCTATTTTTTGTCTGCCTCCCTAGGAGTGATTTTCAGTACTTGGTATTTAGAGTATAGTCTTATTTAGCCTCCACTTTTCAGGAGAGTTTTTGTTTCTTTACTGTTTTCTAGTAGTGATTTAGTTAATGTTTTTGTAGCCTTTTGATTTTCCTCCTTGAGAGCGATTTTTATTTAGATAGTTTTGCATAGCCTGTTTAGAGTTTTTCCTCCCTTGGAGTGTTTTTTATTTACTCCAGTTTTGCCTTGTCTCCCCCACCTGGGAGACTCTTTAGGCCTGTTTCCCAGCCATAAGCTGTATCACTCTTTTGAGAGTCTGGCAACCCCAGTGCCTCTGGACTGGCAGACCAGGGTGGTGGTTTCCCTCTTCAAAAAGGGGGACCGGAGGGTGTGTTCCAACTATAAGGGATCATGCTCCTCAGCCTTTTCAGGGGTCCTGGAGAGGAGGGTTCACAAGATTGTAGAACCTCAGATTCAGGAGGAGCAGCATGGTTTTCATCCTGGTCGTGGAACTATGGACCAGCTCTATACCATTAGCACGGTCGTGGAGGGTGCATGGCAGTTCGCCCAACCAGTCTACATGTGCTTTGTGGACTTGGAGAAGGCTTTCGACCGTGTCCCTCGGGGATCCCTGTGGGGGTGCCCCGGGAGTATGGGGTTCTGGACCCACTAATACGGGTCATCCAGTCCCTGTACTCCCGGTGCCAGAGCTCGGTCCACATTGCTGGCAGTAATTCGGACTTGTTGAATGAGACTGCAAATATAAGCGGCCGAAATGAGTTTCCTTCGTGGAGTGGCTGGGCTCTCCCTTAGAGATAGGGTGAGGAGCTTGGCCATCCTCGGGGAGCTCGGAGTAGAACCGCTGCTCCTCCGCATCGAGAGGAGCCAGCTGAGGTGGCTCGGGCATCTAGTGAGGATGCCTCCTGGACGCCTCCCTGGTGAGGTGTTCCGGGCACGTCCCTCAGGGAGGTGGACCCGGGGAAGACCCAGAACACGCTGGAAGGACTATGTCTCTTGGCTGGCCTGGGAATGCCTTGGGGTTCCCCTGGAAGAGCTGGACGAAGGGGCCAGGGAGAGGGAAGTGTGGGCCTCCCTGCTGAAGCTGCTGCCCGCGACCCGCCCTCAGATAAGAAGACGGCAACGACAATGACGACGACGAGTTCAAACTGTAGAGAATTCTTCACATTGTTCACATGCACAGAAATATTTGCAGATACACACACGACTTTTCACAAAACAAGTCAGTGCAACAAATTCACAGCAGATATATTTACATTGGAGTGAACTAAAATATGCAAAACAGTAAGCTGAAAAATACAATTGCAGAAAAAATAGTAACATCATAGTGACATCCCTGCTCACTCTTCCTCCACCCTCTGTCTTGTGTCTTATGCAGAGAACCACGTTCAGTACACTTCAAAAGGCTTTGCTCCCTGTGTGTCACTTTATATATTTGTGCTCTCCATTTGATTTCAGTGTGTTAGCAACTGGAAAACATGTGATTCACTCTAACAGCTGGTCTTGATTAAGGCAGAAACCAGAGGCTAAGACAGTCTCCGAGCAGAGGTAGACTTACCTGAACAGGTGAGATACAGGATGGAGGAAGAGGAATATAATGATGTGACACAGTCGCTCAGAGCAGATCCAGACTGATGACAAGAAAAATCAATCCACCACACAGATCTGTCTGAGGACTTTCTCCGTTCTGGAGAAACAGCAGAGCCACAGTCCAGATCTCTGCAGACACCAGCTGCTTCCTTCAGGGTCCAGTCATAGTCAATCACTGGTCTCCACTCTCCCAGATGTTTCAGCTCCAGTGTTCCTGCACAGCGACTGTCTCCTCCCACCAACCTGACAGGCTCTGAACAGAAACAAGAGAGTCATCAGTCAGAGTCACTTTAATTAAAGGCTCATTCTGGTATTTTTACATCTGGGCCTGTTAAACGTGCTGCAACTCAACCTTTGGGGGGAATTGTGCACCGTCAACAGTCTGTCCACTAAAAGAACTTGTTTTTGCCAGTGACAGGCTCAGAAGACGACGGTGGAAATGTGAGTCAGTGAATCATCTCACCCTTTAAGACAAAGGTCTTACAAAGACACACTGACAGCCTCTCAGGACTTCCTGCTGAGGTCATCTACTGGACCAATTCCAATTCTCTTTGTGCCTGTTAGTCATTCAGACCCTGAAATATGTAACACTGCTCAGGTGTAAAGACACTGGAACAGGGTCAAAGGTGAAAGTGAAACTTCTCTGTCTACATTTACCTTCTGAGTTGTCTGTTTCTTCAGTCTGCAGTCCTGGGGAGAAAATCAGAAAAGAAGCATCAGGATGAAGCAGCGTGTTTTGGTGGAGGGTTACATGCATGTAGGGCTGTGCTGCTGAGCTCACAGCAGTGTGTGGTCAAGAGGAATCACATTCCCTGATTCAGGTCTCATCTGTTTGCTTATCAAGATGTCAGTGGAAATGAGTTTGTATTGTCAGAGCCTCACCATCGGGGTCACTGACTCACTAATGAACAGGGTTTGTAATGAGCACCTCTGTAGCCGGCTGAGCAGTCAGCACTCGTGTTTAAAAAGCCTCCACATGTTGAAGCTCCGCCTCACAGTTCTTTAAAAGGATGAGCGGCAGCGGAGGGACAAACAGAGCGAATCGACATCCGTGGAAAAAGAGTGAGCCTCTAACGAACAAACAACGAGCTGATAACGAGCTGCATCGTTTCCTGGAAATTTAGTGTGAAGTGGATCTGAGTGTGAGTCAGTGACAGACTCTGCCATTATCAGCACAGCAGAGCTGCACAGAGATAATTACTGAATATGAACGTTAGAGAACAACACTGAAAGAAAATATGAGAGATTCAAACTGTACGGGTGACGAGTGTGTGTGTGTGTGTGTGTGTGTGTGTGTGTGTGTGTGTGTGTGTGTGTGTGTGTGTGTGTGTGTGTGTGTGTGTGTGTGTGTGTGTGTGTGTGTGTGTGTGTGTGTGTGTGTGTGGAGGTGATGTGTTCAATATCCAGCACAGACATTTGAATAATAACACATCGTCTTTAAAGCAGAGTCCTACCTGAACTCCAGAGCAGCAGCAGCAGCAGCAGCAGGTGATCCATGTCCAGGTAGAGCGTCTCTTTGCCCGTCTGCTTGTCTCTCCTCTCTGCTCTGATCGTCACACGTGTATCTCGATGTATATGTCACAGTGTTTATCTGTGCACAGGAAGAGGTGGAGCTGTACTCAGCATGTGTCATGCTGCTGTCTGCAGGTAGAGAAGAGTCCTCGGTGGACAGAGCCTCTGTCACGTGTTCAGGTTTTTCATATTGTCCAGTTTATTGACAATCAACATATAATACATGACACATTATGTAATTAACAATAACTGCATTAACATGCAGAAAAATGACAAAGGTTACAGCGATAAACAAAGCCTGTCGTCATTTCTAACAGGTCTTGACAGTTTATGAATGAAAAGGAAAAGAAAAAACTGAGTATAGCCGATAAAGAATGAGAGTTAGAGAACTCATGAAGAGAAACACAAGTTCATGATGTGTTGCTTCAGGATACAAAGTTGAATTGTCAGCATACACCTGCAGCTGTCACAGCAGAGGCCAAGGAAGCAAGTCACTACCAAAACTGGTTTAAAACTGGTTTTAAACTGGTTTGAAACTGGTTTAAAACTGGTTCTGGTTGGTTCTGGGTTTGGTTGAACTTTGTTCTGTATTTTTCACTTTATTAAATTAATGATTAAAGTTTTCGTCCTTTCTAAGTGACACTGTGTCCTGCGGTTAACTTCTTTAAACTGCATTTCTGAGAAACGCTGGTACAGAGAAACTTTGACAGATTACAGATTACAGGACTGTGGTTCTGTTACCATGACAACCAGGGCAGGCCCAGATATGACTGTCAGATTGATGCTGTCAGTATCGTCTCATCTCTGACAGACGTGTTCACGTCCGTAAAGAGTCAGAGGAGACGATTACATTCACTGATGATGAATATATTGATCGTGTATGGCATAGTCATGGTTTGGTTTGATAGAATTCATTTGTAATGAGCACCATGGTAACGTTACACTCGCTATACAGAAGGGAAATAAATCACTGTTAAATCACCTTTTAACCATTTGACTACATTTAACTTAAATATTATTTTAACCAGTACTGATCACGAATTCTGCTATAGCTTGTTTTTTAAACTTCCAGCATCGCGTGCACATTTCAACTCGTCATGGTGACAGTTGAAGTTTGTTCTCAGTTGATTTCAAGTGTGAGGTGTATTCATGTATTATTAATTAGTTTGAAGAACTGTACTGTAGTATGTGATGATTACAAAATGGAAGTCAAAGGTTTTTTAAAGAAAATGAAGCAGAGCTGAACTCAACAGAGGAAAAGTGTGTGCACTCAGCAGAGTTAGACACTGAGGCAAATCTTTGACACCATTATGTTAGACTGCACGAAAGATGAAAAATGGGTGTCAACATGTGCAGGGACCTCTGTGACCTGTGTAAAAGGTGATGTTTGAGAGGAGGAATCAGTCTGTCCATGGTTTGTCTGTGAAGATCATAAAGCTCATCTGAATCCTGGGTGTTTTATGAAGATGGATGCAGTTTGAACAGATTGAAGCTGAAGTTGATCTCTGACAAGTATCAAGACTCCTCATCTGATCTCATACTTCATACGTCTCCAGAACGAAACCAATCCTCTGAGACACGCAAGACTAGACTGCTGTACGCCGCTGACATCACTGACACAGTTTAAATCATCAGCCAGCCTTCGTGGGTCAGCAGATCAAGGAGAAGAAAAGACGTCATGATGTTCCATGATATGACCAAGGAGCGTGTAAGTACATGTAAGTACAGCACAGGTAATGTGAGCTGTAGAGGATAAATACTTGACTGAGTTGGACATTGAACTCCTCACATCACCTCCACACACACACACACACACACACACACACACACACACACACACACTCGTCACCCGTACAGTTTGAATCTCTCATATTTTCTTTCGGTGTTGTTCTCTAACGTTCATATTCAGTAATTATCTCTGTGCAGCTCTGCTGTGCTGATAATGGCAGAGTCTGTCACTGACTCACACTCAGATCCACTTCACACTAAATTTCCAGGAAACGATGCAGCTCGTTATCAGCTCGTTGTTTGTTCGTTAGAGGCTCACTCTTTTTCCACGGATGTCGATTCGCTCTGTTTGTCCCTCCGCTGCCGCTCATCCTTTTAAAGAACTGTGAGGCGGAGCTTCAACATGTGGAGGCTTTTTAAACACGAGTGCTGACTGCTCAGCCGGCTACAGAGGTGCTCATTACAAACCCTGTTCATTAGTGAGTCAGTGACCCCGATGGTGAGGCTCTGACAATACAAACTCATTTCCACTGACATCTTGATAAGCAAACAGATGAGACCTGAATCAGGGAATGTGATTCCTCTTGACCACACACTGCTGTGAGCTCAGCAGCACAGCCCTACATGCATGTAACCCTCCACCAAAACACGCTGCTTCATCCTGATGCTTCTTTTCTGATTTTCTCCCCAGGACTGCAGACTGAAGAAACAGACAACTCAGAAGGTAAATGTAGACAGAGAAGTTTCACTTTCACCTTTGACCCTGTTCCAGTGTCTTTACACCTGAGCAGTGTTACATATTTCAGGGTCTGAATGACTAACAGGCACAAAGAGAATTGGAATTGGTCCAGTAGATGACCTCAGCAGGAAGTCCTGAGAGGCTGTCAGTGTGTCTTTGTAAGACCTTTGTCTTAAAGGGTGAGATGATTCACTGACTCACATTTCCACCGTCGTCTTCTGAGCCTGTCACTGGCAAAAACAAGTTCTTTTAGTGGACAGACTGTTGACGGTGCACAATTCCCCCCAAAGGTTGAGTTGCAGCACGTTTAACAGGCCCAGATGTAAAAATACCAGAATGAGCCTTTAATTAAAGTGACTCTGACTGATGACTCTCTTGTTTCTGTTCAGAGCCTGTCAGGTTGGTGGGAGGAGACAGTCGCTGTGCAGGAACACTGGAGCTGAAACATCTGGGAGAGTGGAGACCAGTGATTGACTATGACTGGACCCTGAAGGAAGCAGCTGCTGTCTGCAGAGATCTGGACTGTGGCTCTGTTGTTTCTGTAGAAGAGAGAGAGGAGTCCTCTCGTAGATCTGTGTGGTCACTCCCACCTTTCTTTTTTTTGTCTGGATCTGCTCTGAGGGAGTCTGTCACATCCTCTTCCTCATCCTCCATCCTGAATCTCACCTGCTCAGGTAATCCATCAGTGACATCATCTATGACATCATTATTGACAGTACTGTACCCATGTTGAGCATTGACTTCAGTTTTCTTAATAAATCTTCAGATCATAAGAGAAGTTATTTCCTGACTCTTTCCATACAGAGCAGGTCTAGACTGTACTCTTTATAATATTATTTACAGAGACCCAACAATTCCCACCATGAGCAAGAGACCGGTTGGGCTCAGCATCAACAACAGCAACAATAACAACTATAATAATAATAATAACAGTCTGTGAAGGTTCTCAGTCATCCAGGTCATCTTTCTTTGAGAAGAGTTCAATCAGGGCAACTGGACCTGGTTGTAGATCCATGAAGACGTTTCATCCAAGAGCCTTCTTCAGTTATGACTGATTGGAGGGGAGACCAAGCATCAGCCTCTGTGACTGTGAAGAGACGCCAACACAGGAAGTGCTAAAAACTGCAGTTCCTCTAACGTCCACCTGAGGCTGCCTGCTTAATGAGTCAGTTTCCATAAGTCCCCATGTTAGACAGCAGAAATAAACATGTTTACAGCCTGGTACAAAAACAGTTTTGGTCTCTGTAGCTAATTTCCCCGTTCATGACAACTGTACTGAGGGTGAATTTATATACAACTCACCTGTTCACATTATATTAAGGCTTAAGGTTATGCAGGATTCAGAGCGTGGACGCTTTGATTGACAGGTGGGTGTGGTGACAGGTGACTTGTTGGAGCAGCCAGGCTTCATTCAGCTGCCTCAGGTCCATCGATGGTCCACGTCTTTGCTGATTTTTAGATGAGCTGGAGGTGAAAGAGGCAGGACTGCCAACATGGCGGCAGCCAGAACCACACTGAGCTTCACAGCGGCTCCTCAGGAACCTGTGGAGGACGTTCAAAGTGTGGACTTTTGTTCAGTGTCATGGGAAGAAGCTCAGGTAGTAACGTGCATTAATGGGACATGAATGTGTTCAGATGGAAAGACAGAGAAGAAGAGAAGAGCTGTTCATGGAGGATTCATCATGAACACGAACAGACTGAGATGGATCTGATGAAGAGGACTTAAACCAGCTCAGTGCGGTTCCTTTAAGGCCAATCAGATCTTCAAGTCTCTGTAACAGGATGTGATGGTCAATGGTGTCGACGTGAACTGATGTTGGAATTGTTCTGATCCAGTTGGAATCACTGAATTGTTGTTTGATGACATGTTTTTATTTAGTGTCTGCTGTCTTTTCTCTCTCTCTGCTTTATCTTCTGTTATCTGTGCAGACTCTGTCAGGCTGCTGGATGGGACTAGTCTGTGTTCAGGCAGACTGGAGGTGAAGTCTGCCCAGTCTGACCAGCGGTGGTCCTCAGTGTGTGAAGCTGACTTTGACCAGCAGGATGCAGAGGTGGTCTGTAGGGAGCTCGGCTGTGGGGCTCCTTCAGTCCTCCAGGGGGCGCTCTATGGAGAAGTGGAGGCTCCAACATGGACCAAAGAGTTCCAGTGTGGAGGCAACGAGTCTGCTCTCCTGGACTGTAGAAGCTCAGGATCAACTAGAAACACCTGCTCACCTGGAAAAGCTGTTGGACTCACCTGCTCAGGTAGAAGAGGAGCTGCAGCTTTGGTTTGGTTCATTTCTGTTCTGATGAAACTCACTTTGTTCTCTGACTGATGACTCTCTTGTTTCTGTTCAGAACCTGTCAGGTTGGTGGGAGGAGACAGTCGCTGTGCAGGAACACTGGAGGTCAAACATCTGGGAGAGTGGAGACCAGTGGGTGACTATCACGGACCAGAGAGTTTCCTTTACTCTGACTGGACCCTGAAGGCAGCAGCTGCTGTCTGCAGAGATCTGGACTGTGGCTCTGCTGTCTCTCTAAGAAGGAGAGAGGATCTGTCCTCAGACAGATCTGTGTGGATGATCTGGCCTCCTTGTGTTCACTCTGGATCTGCTCTGAAGGACTGTGTAGCATCAAGGTCTTCTCCATTATATCTGGATCTCACCTGTTCAGGTAAGTCAGTCCTTCCTCTGTCACAGGGACAGTTGGTGGTCTTCATTGGACTTCAGTCCAGCACAGCGACATCCTGAAGTGAACTTGTTTCTGGAGCCTTCAAACAGTCCACAGACTGCTGAGCTTCACCTGACAGGACACACCTGGACAAACCTGTCTGTCTGTCTACAGACCTGCTGGTTCAGCCCAACATCTCTGTGTCCTCCTCCATGAACGGGGTCTCCGAGGTCCAGCAGCAGGGGCTTCGTGTGCTGCGGGGCTCCACCTTCACCATCAGCTGCTCCATCCAGCCACAGTACCCAGGAGGCTCCTTCCAGCTCACCTTCACCTCCTCCACCACAGCACACAACTACACCCAGCCAGCTGTCAATCACTCTGCCCACTTCCTGTTTCCTGCTGCAGAGCCCGCCCACACAGGAAGCTACAGCTGTGTTTATCACGTCTACGTTTCTTCTCATAAGTTCTCCTCTGGGAGCCGTCGGCTCTCTGTCACTGTCTCAGGTAAGAGCAGATCATCAGCTGGCAGCAGTGTCCATGCATGTTGTGTTTGCTGACACTGTGACTGCTGTCACTGTAGGACACATGTCATGTAGCAACCAGACTGAAACTCATACGAGTGTATGAGTGTCATGCAAACAACATGTTGTAGCACAGAGCGTGTTGGTATCTCACTGTGAGAAGCACCTTGCAGGCCAACATGCAGCAGCACGTCTGCTGCTTTGCTTCCTGTCCTCTGTGCATGTGCAGTATTCCACATCCTTGGTCCTCTTCTTCTTAAGCTCTTTGTGTTTGATGGAAGCTGCTGGACTCATGATGTTGTGTGATCATGTGATGTCTGTCTCTGTGTTTGATCAGATCCAACAGTTCACATCATCAGATGGGTCGTCGTGCCGCTGACTCTGCTGTTGGTGATCGCTGCCATTTATTTCTGCTACAAGGTACTGACACATGTCTGTGGTTTAGAGGACTGACTGACCTGCAGCATCAGTCTGTGTTCATCGAACTGAGGAGAGGAGTGATGTGTGCTGTCATGTCTCTCCAGGCCAGCAGGGGGCAGAAGCCGGGCAGACAGGAGAACATTGAGCTGGTTGACATGAACCTGGACGCTGGTGCAGCTGAAGGAGGACGGACTGAAGAGGAAGGAGCTCAGGGAGCAGAGTAGGACCTCGAGGAGCTCCTCCACATGGATTTTACAGTTTATACTCGTGTTCTCTTTAAACAATACGGCTGAATTTGTAATATCAAATCAGAAACGGTATTTTCCTTCCTGTCAACAACAGTTAGTCTGTGTTTCAACACTTTCTGACTTCCTGTCTGCGCTCAGCTTCAAGCCCAGTGCTTCCTACCAAAGATGAAGATCTTTAAGAACACCTGGGGTCCTGTTCAAGTATTTTGGGCTCAGGACATCGGTTCATTTCACTTCATTTGTGATAAATGCTTTGAATTATTTCAAACAAATGTTGCTTATGTCTTTATCAATTAACAATGTTTCTCAGTTTGTGTGAATTCTTATTTTTACAATGGACATTTTTGCTTCTTTGTCCAAAGTCTGCTTCCTTGTAGAATTTACAGTGTTTCTCATTTTATACAAATTCTGATTTTACATGTCATGATTACTTATTTTGTATCAATTCTCATTTTTGCAGTTGACTGTTCATTTTGTGTGAATTATTATTCTTACTTTTACTTTCACAGTCAATGACAGAGTTTATTTTGTCTGTGTTTATTTTTTACAGTTTACAATTTTTCTTATTTTGTATGAATTCTCAGTTTTACATGAACAATGTTTCTCATTTTCTGGAATTCTTATTTCTTAATTTTATACAAATCTGCTTCAATCAATATTAAATAGTTTGTTTCTGTTTTTTGTGATGAATTTTCTGCATAACTAACCAAATATTCTGAATATTAATATAAACATAGATGTCAGAGATATTGAATAAAAATGTATTTTTACAGCCAGTTAAAATCTTTATGACTAAATCAAATGGTTGATGTTCAGAGAAATGCAGAGACGGACTTTCAGGGTTTTTGACCAAACCTGAGCGTCCTCATCTTTTCCAGAGTGAGCCGTATATTCAGTTTTCTAAGTCGGATCAGAACCACAACGTCACCATCCAGCCCGTGTTTGCTGAGAGGTTCAGAACACTGAGATGAGATGATGACGACTGTAATAAAGAATAAAAATGCACCGCTCCACACACAAACATAATAATATAATGTCAAAGATGATACAAACGGTAAATTAACCCATGTGTGCTGACGCTGTATTTTGAATGAGTCGTCATGATGTCAAATATAGATATGAATTTATGTTATAGACAACTGCAGCTTGTTTCTTATTGTCTGGTGTTTGGTCTTCTGACCTCCTGCTGCTGGGTACCCGCCCACAGCAGCAGTGGACCGTGAGCTGGAAACAGACGGACATCATGTTTGCCGTCATGGAGACTTTAAGTTGACGTCCAGCAGCCTGCACGTCTGCGTCTGGATCATCCAGACTTCTTCCTGGTTGTTCAGGCGCTGACAAATTTCTTTAAACGTCTTCATTGGAACGTCGTGGCCTTCTCTGAGCTGGAGGAGTTTGCAGAAAATGCAAATGAATGTGGTGTGTCTTATTAAAATGCATCCAGTTAAAAAGAAAGGAAACATTCAGTGAGTGCTAATGCACAGCATTATAATTTTAAAGCTTCCCTTTGTAGTCTGTTTCATCAGAGCCGGGCGTGATGAAATGATAGTGACACTTTATTAGTGATTCATGTGAAGATGAGAGCAAACTGAACGCAGATGGTTCACTTTCATTAGACGAATGTCAGAGCAGGAAAATGAAGAGCAGACTGCAGGACGAAGCCACAACCCAAGATGTTCTCATATTAAACAACAATTCAGACACTTTTACAGCCTGTAAGTTTCATTTTGTTACCAGTGGATCCTGTGCTGGATTTCTAATCACAGCAGCATCCTCCTTGTCAGTCTGTGGGACGTCTCAGAGACTACGTCCAGGTTTTAGACAGTCTGCGGGACGTCTCAGAGACTACGTCCAGGTTTTAGACAGTCTGTGGGACGTCACAGAGACTACGTCCAGGTTTTAGACAGTCTGCGGGACGTCTCAGAGACTACGTCCAGGTTTCTGTGACACTTCTTACTGACAGTTTTAGTTTCTTTACAGACATACATGATATTGATACAAAACGACCCAACACTTCTGGAGCCAGTCTCTAGTGGACGTTTGGGGAACTACAGTTTTTGGAAGTTCCTGTGTTGGCTTCACTTCATCGTCTTGTATTCATGTTGTTTGGCTCCTCTCCTCTGAAGAAAAGAAAGGTTCCTGATGAGAGCAGAAATATTCACAGCGTGCAGACTCAATAATTCATGTTTACAGACGAGCGCTGAATTATTGAACTGAGCCGTTTGTCTGATGACGAGTGTGGAGCTTCAGTTTGGTCTGATCACTGAGAAGACGTCTGATCTTCTATCAGCTCGGCTCTGCCTCATCGCTTATCAGCTGGGCTTCATCATCATCATCATCATCATCATCTTCATCATCCGCTCGCTCATTCATTGTACAAAAACACGTCCGTTAACAGACAGAGGTGGAAAGAAGCACATTTGCTGCAGTACATCACATTTATTTGGTAGCTTTACTTTGTAGATTTCAGTGACACAGAACACGTCCGGCTACAGATGATCACATCCTGTTCACAAGAGGACAAGAAGAGGTGTTCAGGCCCAGCAGTCAGCAGCTTCTATGGACATGATGGCAGAGGAGCAGAGTGAAGAGGACGCTGACGGAGGAAGCTAAGAAGAGAAAAGGAGAGAGTGAGCAGGAAGCTGCTGGTTCAGTTACAAATGTGTCATTTAAAAAAAGCTTTTTACAGTAGACGTCTGGTGACATTTGGTTCTTCTTCTTGTCTTGTACTGCTCCATTAAATACACATCACAGTTTATTCACACGCCGTCCTGCCGACACGTTCTCTAGAACCCAGATGTGGATTAATCCGCCACTGAAACTAGTCCCAACAAAAAGGCCTTTCCATAATAAAAACTTTTATAAAGAACTTCATCATTTCAATATCATGAGACTTTAAATAAAACTCAGTGATTTTAAACTCTTTTTCTCAAGTTGCTTTTTCAAATGATATTTGTGTTTCCTGCGGTTTTGTGGAGCCCCCCATGGAGCCCAGCGCTGGACCAGACTTAACTTTTGACACTAACTCGTATCTAAATAAGACTTTCCTTCTCGTCTGTGTGTCCGATCATGTTTTGAACTTCAGTCTGGATTCCTGCAGTGGCTCATATCTCCTGTGCAGATCTGACCCCTCTGACCTGCCGTACTGCGACCCCTCCACGCGACCCGGCTGAACTCTGCACTGGTATGTAAGTCTGCAGAGACGGAGGAGCAGATTAACCCTTCAAAACACGGCAGAGAGCCAAAGTCACACAGGAGGAAGGTCTTCTTGACTTCTTTTATTTGTGTTTTATTGAGGAACGTCTTTCTGTAGCAGCGTTTATGGAAAAGCAGAAATGTGTGAACATCCGTACTCTGCAGACGCCGCGCCTGAAACAGACTGAACTCTGCTCAACGATGAAAAAACAGCATGGAAACAGCTGTGATTCAGACTCCAGTCTAATCAGTGACTGGAAACAGGAATTACTTGTGCATGGCAAGTAAAAGTAATGACGGCGGTTATGATGTAATGTTTTGTTACAATCAGAATAAACCAGCTGATTTGGCCGCTGTTATTTCATCACCTGTCGGACTTTATTTTACTTTAACAGAAAAGAAACAAAAAGAATCCTTTGACAAAGTAAATGAAATCATTCATCACAGAATAAAAATGCACTAAATTAATTAACTGCAGTCTCTGTTCTGTGTGCACGTTTTCTTTCTACAAGCGCATCAGCCTTTTTGGCGCCATCTTGTTTCTGTGGATCCATGTTTGGACCCGACCTGTTTGTCTGGTCATCCTCAGAACAATCGGCTACTGAGGAAAGATGACGATGACAATGTGGTGTAGATATGAAAGTCTCTTTGGTAATGGAACGATGATTACACACTAATGCAAGCGGCGGCCTGAACATCCTGCGGTCAGATCACAGAACTTCACAGCTGACTTGTCTGTTAATTCGTCCTCCTCTTCTCGCTGTGACTTCGGTGCCGTTCCCAACGAGGACAAACCGCCGCTGAGAGCTTTGCTCCCCGTCAAGATAAATGATGGCTGCTCTCAGAGCCGAGGAGGAGGTGGAGGTGGAGGTGACGGCGCCTAGCAGAGAGGTGGAGGCTCGCAGTCCACAGTGTGATTGATGAGACGGTGACAGAGGGCCACCTCTCCTCCTCCTCGCCGTATGAACGGGTCACACGAGCTCTGTTTACATGGAGCCAGATCCTGTCAGAGCCGAGGCTGCTTCACGTTCAGGTGTTCCAGGATGGCAGGACAGGTGCCTGTTGGCTCGCGGACACTGGGATGTGCTGTCATTGGTCCAAGGAGAAGACAAACTTCACCTGATTGTGTGAAGCTTCACAATGAACAGAGGACGGTACTCATCTTTTTTTTTTTTTTTTTCTCAATTCTGTTTTTATTTTTCAAGAAACAGTGTATACAGTACAATAGTAACGGGTAATTACAATAGTAACTGTAGAGTCCAAACCCCACCACCAACACCCACCCCATACCCACAGTAAACAGTGAAGCTGAACATAGAACTGTGATGTTCACAAGAAACTATACAAATACAGTTGAAAATGAAAAGATAAACAAAAATAATAATAATAATAGAAAATAAATTGTAAAAATGAGGAAAAATAAATAAATAAAAGTAAAGTAAAATTGAAAAAGGGGGGGGGGGGGGGGGGCAAGTAAGAGAGTGGATGATAATATTTACATAGCGGTAAGGGGGGGGGGGTCCTGGATTTTCGACTAGAGTTAGATTGGGTACAAGAGCATGCTTTGAGAGTTAGGTTTGAGTAGCCAATAGAGGCGAGAGCTCAGAGGAGTCAAGGGAAGAGAAAAGGGATATGAATGGTTCCCAAGTTCTGTCAAATTTGTCAGTGTTATTTTGTTTTGTGAATCTGATTTTTTCAAGATGTAAACAACTCAGTAAGTCCCTCATCCAATGTACGTATGAGGGGGAATGTGGGGATTTCCAGGTCTTAAGTATGGCCTTTTTAGCGACTACAGAAGCAAATGCAAGGGCGCTTTTCTTAGATTTAGAAAGAGCAACATCACAAGGGGGTAGACCAAAGAGAGCAATAAGAGGTGAAGGGTTAATAGTCTTGTGGAATGTCTTGGAGATTAATTGGAATATGGATGTCCAAAAAGGAAACAACTTGGGGCAAAACCAAAACATGTGCATTAATGTAGCAGGGGCCTGCCTACACTTATCGCAGATGGGGTCAATTTCTGGGTTTATTTTGGAGAGCCTGACTTTAGTCCAATAGACTCTGTGAATAAACTTGAGCTGTATGAGGCCATGGCGGGCACAGATGGATGAAGAGTGGATCTTGCGTAAGACTTCTGTCCAGTCTTCGTCGTCAAGCCTGTGGCCCAAGTCAGTTTCCCACTGTTGTCGTAATGTTTCATCTTCAGATGTGATGGAGTCCAAAAGTAAATGATAAAGGTGAGAAATCGTTCTTTGTTTGTGAGGATTTGTTGTTAGAATACGATCTAATAGAGATTCACTGGGGAGGGTAGGAAAACCAGCAAAATGTTTTCTTGCAAAATCACGAATCTGAAAATATCTGAAAAGGTGGGATTTGGGGAGATGAAAATCTTGAGAGAGTTGAGTGAAAGAGGCAAATGTATTGTCTACATATAGATCCTTAAATCTAGCAATACCCTTCCTTTGCCAAACTCCAAATGCATTGTCACCCAAGGATGGGGGGAAAAATGGGTTATCATTGCAGGGGGACAGGATGGAGACTCCTTGGATGCCATAGCTGCGCTTAAACTGTTTCCAAATTCTCAAAGTTTGACCTACTACAGCGTTGTGCGTAAAACTAGTCAAGGGCATAGATAGTGGAGCACAAGCTAGTGCTCCAAGGGATGCTGGTCTGCAAGATGCCGCCTCCAACTGTACCCATGTTGGAACCCAGTCGCTGAGGCCGTAATGACAGTGAACCCAGTGGAGTATACTATGAATATTTGCTGCCCAATAGTATAATTGGAAGTTTGGAAGGGCCAGCCCACCAGATGATTTAGGTTTTTGTAAAGTTGATTTGCGTATTCTGGTTGGGCCTTTATTCCATATGAAAGAAGTAATTGACTGTTCCAGAGATTTAAAAAAAGGGTACTCATCTTTTTAATAACTTTATTTAACAACAGAAAATGAGTACATCATACGTCAATGCGTCAGCAACGACACCGACACCTGATCACAGGTCAGCGTGATCAACAGGTGACAGACGTCAGTTCATCAGATTTAAAATGGTAAATGTATCTTTGCATACGTGGATCTGCTGACAGGTTGTCATTCGTTTGGGTTAACCTCTTTATGACTTTAAGACACTTTAATAAAGTCAACTTCATCTTTGTTGGTTTTCATGTTCCTTCATTAGAAGTCGTGTGGATCAGATGAAGATGAATAAAGACACATGTTCATATTTCTATGACATCATCTGACATGTGATGGATCCGACTGAAGTATTGATACTCAAATGATCTGCACTCTTCTATAAGGACAAAGATCAGCCCAAGACGACGTCTGTGACAGCTCTACTCACCCGGCCGGCACAGTGATGGAAAGGAGGAGCAGGTTACACAGGTGTGTGGATAAAGCCCTCAGGGTGTGCGGTTATTTGGAGGGTGAGGCGGCTGTGAACTACACCCAGAGGTGGTGCGACATCTAATCACTGCCTTTAACACATCACCTCTATCGTGAACCTGTTGACTTCAGGTGTTTTAATGACACCACACCAACGTGCTAACAGGTACTGTCTGTAACTGTAACTGTCTGTAACTGTCTGTAACTGTAACTGTCTGTAACTGTCTGTAACTGTAACTGTCTGTAACTGTAACTGTCTGTAACTGTCTGTAACTGTAACTGTCTGTAACTGTCTTTAACTGTAACTGTCTGTAACTGTAACTGTCTGTAACTGTCTGTAACTGTAACTGTCTGTAACTGTAACTGTCTGTAACTGTAACTGTCTGTAACTGTCTGTAACTGTAACTGTCTGTAACTGTAACTGTCTGTAGCTGTAACTGTAACTGTCTGTAGCTGTAACTGTCTGTAACTGTAACTGTCTGTAACTGTCTGTAACTGTCTTTAACTGTAACTGTCTGTAACTGTAACTGTCTGTAACTGTAACTGTCTATAACTGTCTGTAACTGTAACTGTCAGTAACTGTAACTGTCTGTAACTGTCTGTAACTGTCTGTAACTGTAACTGTCTGTAACTGTAACTGTCTGTAACTGTCTGTAACTGTCTGTAACTGTAACTGTCTGTAACTGTAACTGTCTGTAACTGTCTGTAACTGTAACTGTCTGTAACTGTAACTGTCTGTAACTGTCTGTAACTGTAACTGTCTGTAACTGTAACTGTTTGTAACTGTCTGTAACTGTAACTGTCTGTAACTGTCTTTAACTGTAACTGTCTGTAACTGTAACTGTCTGTAACTGTAACTGTCTATAACTGTCTGTAACTGTAACTGTCAGTAACTATAACTGTCTGTAACTGTAACTGTCTGTAACTGTCTGTAACTGTAACTGTCTGTAACTGTCTGTAACTGTCTTTAACTGTAACTGTCTGTAACTGTAACTGTCTGTAACTGTAACTGTCTGTAACTGTCTGTAACTGTCTGTAACTGTAACTGTCAGTAACTGTAACTGTCTGTGCGGCTGTGAACTACACCCAGAGGTGGTGCGACATCTAATCACTGCCTTTAACACATCACCTCTATCGTGAACCTGTTGACTTCAGGTGTTTTAATGACACCACACCAACATGCTAACAGGTACTGTCTGTAACTGTAACTGTCTGTAACTGTCTGTAACTGTAACTGTCTGTAACTGTAACTGTCTATAACTGTCTGTAATTGTCTGTAACTGTAACTGTCTGTAACTGTAACTGTCTGTAACTGTCTGTAACTGTAACTGTCTGTAACTGTCTGTAACTGTAACTGTCTGTAACTGTCTTTAACTGTAACTGTCTGTAACTGTAACTGTCTGTAACTGTCTGTAACTGTAACTGTCTGTAACTGTCTGTAACTGTCTGTAACTGTAACTGTCTGTAACAGTCTGTAACTGTAACTGTCTGTAACTGTAACTGTCTGTAACAGTCTGTAACTGTAACTGTCTGTAACTGTAACTGTCTGTAACTGTCTGTAACTGTAACTGTCTGTAACTGTAACTGTCTGTAACTGTCTGTAACTGTAACTGTCTGTAGCTGTAACTGTCTGTAACTGTAACTGTCTGTAACTGTCTGTAACTGTAACTGTCTGTAACTGTCTTTAACTGTAACTGACTGTAACTGTAACTGTCTGTAACTGTAACTGTCTGTAACTGTCTGTAACTGTAACTGTCAGTAACTGTAACTGTCTGTAACTGTAACTGTCTGTAACTGTCTGTGACTGTAACTGTCTGTAACTGTCTTTAACTGTAACTGTCTGTAACTGTAACTGTCTGTAACTGTCACTGTCTGTAACTGTCTGTAACTGTAACTGTCAGTAACTGTAACTGTCTGTAACTGTCACTGTCTGTAACTGTCTGTAACTGTAACTGTCAGTAACTGTAACTGTCTGTAACTGTAACTGTCTGTAACTGTCTGTAACTGTCTGTAACTGTAACTGTCTGTAACTGTAACTGTCTGTAACTGTCTTTAACTGTAACTGTCTGTAACTGTAACTGTCTGTAACTGTAACTGTCTGTAACTGTAACTGTCTGTAACTGTCTGTAACTGTAACTGTCTGTTACTGTCTGTAACTGTCTTTAACTGTAACTGTCTTTAACTGTAACTGTCTGTAACTGTAACTGTCTGTAACTGTCTGTAACTGTCTTTAAATGTAACTGTCTGTAACTGTAACTGTCTGTAACTGTCACTGTCTGTAACTGTCTGTAACTGTAACTGTCAGTAACTGTAACTGTCTGTAACTGTAACTGTCTGTAACTGTCTGTAACTGTAACTGTCAGTAACTATAACTGTCTGTAACTGTAACTGTCTGTAACTGTCTGTAACTGTAACTGTCTGTAACTGTCTGTAACTGTAACTGTCTGTAACTGTAACTGTCTATAACTGTCTGTAATTGTCTGTAACTGTAACTGTCTGTAACTGTAACTGTCTGTAACTGTCTGTAACTGTAACTGTCTGTAACTGTCTGTAACTGTAACTGTCTGTAACTGTCTTTAACTGTAACTGTCTGTAACTGTAACTGTCTGTAACTGTCTGTAACTGTAACTGTCTGTAACTGTCTGTAACTGTCTGTAACTGTAACTGTCTGTAACAGTCTGTAACTGTAACTGTCTGTAACTGTAACTGTCTGTAACAGTCTGTAACTGTAACTGTCTGTAACTGTAACTGTCTGTAACTGTCTGTAACTGTAACTGTCTGTAACTGTAACTGTCTGTAACTGTCTGTAACTGTAACTGTCTGTAGCTGTAACTGTCTGTAACTGTAACTGTCTGTAACTGTCTGTAACTGTAACTGTCTGTAACTGTCTTTAACTGTAACTGACTGTAACTGTAACTGTCTGTAACTGTAACTGTCTGTAACTGTCTGTAACTGTAACTGTCAGTAACTGTAACTGTCTGTAACTGTAACTGTCTGTAACTGTCTGTGACTGTAACTGTCTGTAACTGTCTTTAACTGTAACTGTCTGTAACTGTAACTGTCTGTAACTGTCACTGTCTGTAACTGTCTGTAACTGTAACTGTCAGTAACTGTAACTGTCTGTAACTGTCACTGTCTGTAACTGTCTGTAACTGTAACTGTCAGTAACTGTAACTGTCTGTAACTGTAACTGTCTGTAACTGTCTGTAACTGTCTGTAACTGTAACTGTCTGTAACTGTAACTGTCTGTAACTGTCTTTAACTGTAACTGTCTGTAACTGTAACTGTCTGTAACTGTAACTGTCTGTAACTGTCTGTAACTGTAACTGTCTGTAACTGTCTGTAACTGTAACTGTCTGTTACTGTCTGTAACTGTCTTTAACTGTAACTGTCTTTAACTGTAACTGTCTTTAACTGTAACTGTCTGTAACTGTAACTGTCTGTAACTGTCTGTAACTGTCTTTAAATGTAACTGTCTGTAACTGTAACTGTCTGTAACTGTCACTGTCTGTAACTGTCTGTAACTGTAACTGTCAGTAACTGTAACTGTCTGTAACTGTAACTGTCTGTAACTGTCTGTAACTGTAACTGTCAGTAACTATAACTGTCTGTAACTGTAACTGTCTGTAACTGTCTGTAACTGTAACTGTCTGTAACTGTCTGTAACTGTAACTGTCTGTAACTATCTGTAATGGACTTCCTGCATTCTGGAGAAGGAACAGTCCGGCACTGCAGAGGTCTACACCTGCTCTGAGTTTCCTACATCATGTTTATTCACATGATCCAGAACTCTCCGACATGTCTGTTTGTTCAACCTTCTGTCCTGGTCCAGCTTGTTACTGTGTTAAGAGGGCAGGGCGATTAGCTAACTGGATGCAGGTGTGCCAATCACTCTCACCTGCAGCTGATGGACCACGCCCCCCTGCACAGACCCTGAAATACCTAAAACTTTCTCAGAACCCCTGGAAGCCTGTTATGGTGCTGTAGAACGACCTCACCTACCAACCTCCACAAAGTAATCAGAAGTTGTAGTTAAGGGAAACTTCTAGACAACCTGAACCACCAGTATAAAACCCTGAAGAACTTCTGAAGAACATTATGTGTTTGTGTAACCATCTACGGTACCTCTGGAACTCCCTCAATGTGCTGAAGAACCTTTAGAATTTCCTCTTGAACCCATGTAACCTCCTCAGGATCCTCTAGAGAACCTCAGAAGAACTACTGTGGCATCCATTCCTCAAAAGCAAGAACATAAGGTTCTTCAGAAGGTGAATTGCTTTACAGGATATATATATATATATATATATATATATATATATATATATATATATATATATATATATATATATATATATATATATATATATACACACACATATATATATATATATATATATATATATATATATATATATATATATATACATACAAGAAACCTCCTCATGAGCCTGTGAACTCGTCTCAGTCCTTCTCTCAGACCTTTGATTTATTAAATTAAATAAAGAACTCTTGCGTTGGACATGTGAGGAGACAGCTGAGCTGAGCTTCAGCCTAACAAAGTGAACCTGTGTGACCTGAGATCAGTTTGAAGGCTGCAGCAGCGTGAAGCAGCTGGACGAGAGATGCAAAGTGTGAGCGCTCCTCAGGCGTTTTCATACTGCCAACCCCTTCAGTCCTCATCCCGGCTCTTAAATCATCATCATCATCATATTCAGCTCGTTTATTTCATCTGAACTGATTAAAGTGATGAAATCTGGAGCAATATCTTGTTATTTTAAACGTTCCAGGCACTGTGAAGCTTTTGGCAAAAGGAAATTAGCAGTAGAAAAAGCTGATGATGAAAAGGTAGAGAGGGAGGTGGGAACACAGCGGGCAGGAAGACTGCAGGGGAGTCCAGGACGAGGAAAAAACCAGGACCGGTGACTGAGACCTCGGATCAGACCTCATCCACTGATTGTCTAAAACCTGGACGTAGTCTCTGTGACGTCCCGCAGACTGTCTAAAACCTGGACGTAGTCTCCGAGACGTCCCCACAGACTGTCTAAAACCTGGACGTAGTCTCTGTGAACTCTGAACTTTCACAGGTGGATCTACTTCCTGTGATTTGCATTATTTTGTACTACAGGTGTTCAAAGTGACATCCACTGAATAAGTCATAAAGATAAACATTGTTCTGTTTGTTTCAGTTCTGTGTGTTTGTGGATCTAGTCCGGGTCTCTGCCTCCTGGGAGGGCAGCCCAGCTCACCACAGCGCCGCCCTCCCTCTCCCTCAGCCCGGCTCCTTTTCCTCCGAACAGCGCTCACAGGAGCGACCTGACAGCCGCCCAGCAGCTGCGCTTCTCCCGCTGCTCAAACACTCCGCTCCGCCGGCTGCTCGTTGGCTTCCGTCGGTACCGGTTCGGTTCTCCTCACACCCACCGACTGCTCACCGGATTTTGATCGGTTTTCTTTTTCTTTTCTTTTTTTTTTGTTGTTTTTTCGGTGCATGGATGGATTCGGCGAGCGATCCGGGAAGGAGCAGCTCTGATCCCGCTCCGCCGGTCACGGAGACGCCGTCGAGCTTGGAGACTCTGCGGGGTGAAGAACACCTGACTCCGGCGAGGAGACACAGCAGCTCCGGATCCGGCTGCTCCGGCTCCGGCTACAGCAAAGGTAAGAGTTCTGCTTTATGCGCAGCAGCAACTTCAAACACACATTTACACCTGCACACACACTCAGGATACACGTGAACCGCGTGGCACCTTTACGCAGCACTCAGCGGAGGCTGAAGCCGCGGACGGTGACTTAAAGCTGGGCAGAGAGACAGAGAGCTGCCGTTCATCTGGAGGAAGTTTGAACAGACTCAATCTGACCTGAAGTGAAGGTGGATGAATGTGATGGATGTGAGTCTGAACGGTTCTGGTTCGGGTCCAGTGAAGGTGAATCTTTCTGCTGCGGCGCACACACCTCCATCTTTGAGACGTTCCCGCAGACTGTCTAAAACCTGGACGTAGTCTCTGTGACGTCCCACAGACTGTCTAAAACCTGGACGTAGTCTCTGAGACGTCCCACAGACTGTCTAAAACCTGGACGTAGTCTCTGAGACGTCCTCACAGACTGTCTAAAACCTGGACGTAGTCTCTGTGACGTCCCACAGACTGTCTAAAACCTGGACGTAGTCTCTGTGATGTCCCACAGACTGTCTAAAACCTGGACGTAGTCTCTGTGACATCCCCGCAGACTGTCTAAAACCTGGACGTAGTCTCTGTGACGTCCCACAGACTGTCTAAAACCTGGACGTAGTCTCTGTGACGTCCCACAGACACCTTGTAAACGGAAGGAGTCTGTTAGTTTTAGTGGCATCTTCTGTGCCTGGTTTTAAGTATTTACTCTGATTACATTACTTCTGATCAAAAATTTGTCTAGTCCAGCAGCAGCTAATATCACTGACTAGTCCAGCAGCAGTCAGCCCAGCTCGGCGTCTGTCTTTCAGCCTTTTATTTCACCAAGCTCTCACCAACCACTAAAAGTCAGTCCCAGATTTACTCTTGTCCGGCGGCTTCTTGCTCGCTCACTCTCTCCTTTTCTCTTCTTAGCTTCCTCCGTCAGCGTCCTCTTCACTCTCTGCTCCTCTGCCATCATGTCCATAGAGGCTGCTGACTGCTGGACCCTCTTCTTCATGAGCTAACAGCAGTTAACAGACTGAGCTAACATGAGCTAACAGCAGCTAACAGACTGAGCTAACATGAGCTAACAGCAGCTCCAGCTGTCAGCAGTTTACTTCACTGTCCATCATAAACTCTGTAAATCACAGAGAGTTGAGGCGGAGCAGCCGGAGGACATCAGAGGGAAAACCAGGAAACATTTTCTCCATAAAATCTGATCCAGTTTCACCAGAATCAGTGAAATAGTTGGTGTGTGTGACTTAGTGCCGTAAAGCGTTACGTACTTCTCCCGACCCGGAGCCCAAAGTTACATAGTGTGAGAACAGACGTACGACTGACAGAGACACCGTTCACCTGATCACAGGTCAGCTGATCACAGGTCAGCTGATCACAGGTCACCTGATCACAGGTCAGCTGATCACAGGTCACAGACGGTACATCGTGGTGATTTAATTTGTCTTTCAAACAGTCAATAAGATGAAATCAAAGCTGCTGTTACAGAAAAATAAAAATATTCAAATTAATTCAAAGTCAAAACGTTGCAACACGTGACAAAGTGAATAATTCCCTCAGACTGCTGTCGGGTCGCTCAGGCGCTCTCAGCTGGCAGTCGTGTCATTTCTGACGGCACTTGAAGGCAGCAGACGTGTTATGTAAGAGGTTCGAAGGGCACGAGCCAGCGAGGCAGCTCAACAGCAGACCTGAGACCGGCTTTAACTAACCTGCCGACCCACATTCCTGCTGCACCAAACTCTACTCATAAAACTGACAGACTGACAAAGCTGTTCAGGAGGAACTTCACAGAACTTCAAAATAAAAGTCGCTTCCTAAACGTGCTCGTGAAACTCGTATCCGTCCTCAAACTCTTGATGTTGTTGTTTTAGCTTTCACCTCGTCTCCTGGATTTTCTGGTCTCGCCGTGTTGTCTGTTGTCTCGTTTCATCTCACCTCGTCTTGACTTGTCTCGTAGTGAGGTCAAAGGTCGCAGGTGGCGCTGCACCTGCTGCCGCTGCTCCGCTCGCCGTCAGCCTTCTGCCGCAGCTCTGCAGACCTCGGATCAGTTTTACATGAACTGCTTTTGTCACTTTGGGAGAAGTTGGATGTGAACGTGTGACCCAGTTTAAAGTGCTTCACAAACTGGGCGACGATGTGCTCGGTTTGTGTGAAGTTATTTTGGCCCCGGGTCCCCGGTGGCTCTGCGGTTTGGATTCTGGAGGTCTGGTGTGTTTTCGTGTGACTTCAGGGTTTTGATATGCGGCTGAATTAAAGTGTACAGGCAGCAGCTGAACGTTTTCAACCACAAACCACCAGCACAAACAGGATTTAATGATCAGGAAGACGATCACACAGACTTTTCAAAGACAAAATGGAGTTTTGATTGATTCAGTCATGTTTCCCTTTAACTGCAGTGTCTGTCAGGGCTGATGGAACATTTTACAGATGTTTGATGAGTCAAACGCAGCAGAAAGTTCAGGAAAACGCCGTGTGAGGCTGAACTTTGACACAAATGCATCAGCGGGCGAACATGCTCACAGTAACGTTGTAGTCACGTGCACATCGTGACGTCTGTGTCATGTTGTTGTTGTATAATCTATAATGTGTATATAAACTGTATAATCGCAGCGTGTGACTCAGCCTCGCGCTGACTCTCAATCAGCTCCGTACAATCTGCTGCGAGCCGCTGACTCGTCCTGTCTGCTGCCAATCTGCCCGGATACCTCTCCTCCAGGAGGCCCTGGCGCCTGATTGGTCACCTCTGATGTGAATATTTCAGGTGATCGTCTGCTGGGTTTGGTGTTGAGCAGGTTCAGCGGGCACAGCTGGAGGTTTGGTGCTCGCTGCTAATTAAAACATCCAACAGAGAGGCTCAGAGGAGCTGCTGCAACTGACAGCAGACGGACTCTGCTGCTCGTGGTGGAATACGGCCACCTGATATGACCTGATATAAACGAACATGCTCATATATCTGCAGCTGAGCCTTCCCTGAATGAACCCACACACACGTGCAGTATGTGTACACGTGATTTTAGCTCCCTCCTGATCCAGGCTGAGTTCATCTCTGACGGCCTCCAGCCTGCACACTGAAACCTCTTCAGATGATGCAGAACGTGGAGGCTCGCCTGCTCTTCAACACGTTACCCTGCAGGTCATGGAGCTCCTCTGGCTACCTGTGGCAGACTACACTAAGCACTAACTAACGCTGACTACACAGCAGTCTGCGGTTCCTGAACGCCTCACACAGACAGATGTTACCTCCTCCAGTGAGCGACGCCTGGCTCTGCCGCCCGTACGCTCAGGACAGTCCAAACTTTTGTCTGTTGGTGGAACGTCCTACCAGTTCCTACAGATCAGGGGCGTCCCTCTCTACCTTCACAGACCTCCTGAAGACCTCCAGCTCTGCAGAGAGGACCTCCTCTACAACACTACCAACAGCTGGACACGACACGTCTGTCCTCTGCAGCTGGACACGACACGTCTGTCCTCTGCAGCTGGACCCGACACGTCTGTCCTCTGCAGCTGGACCCGACACGTCTGTCCTCTGCAGCTGGACACGACACGTCTGTCCTCTGCAGCTGGACCCGACACGTCTGTCCTCTGCAGCTGGACCCGACACGTCTGTCCTCTGCAGCTGGACGCGACACGTCTGTCCTCTGCAGCTGGACCTGACACGTCTGTCCCTGCACTGACACGTCCTCGTCACTCTGTATGATGGTTTTAAAAATACTGATAAAAAATTTTTTGTGCTGCAACATGAACAAACATTAAACCGGACTTCTTCATCCCTCCTCCTCCTCCTCGTCTTCATACTTGCTCAGATCTCTCCTTGTACTTCAGGTTAGGTCACAAACGCCTCCTCCTTCCCCCAGACTCGACACGAGGAGGTGAATTACTCCGCTCTGATGATAATTACCCAGAGTGCCTCTTGCTCTGGTCTGCAGCCAGCTGTTAATTAGCGTGTTGACGGCTCCTTTGTGCGGCGGCTCGCCTGTTTGGCAGAACACGGCTCGTTGCTCTCTGATAGAAACTGCTGTCATGGAAATTTCATTATCTCTGAACTCGATCCGACTGCAGGAGCTGAGATCAGATGTTTCACCGCTCACGTCCGACCTGAGGGAAATCAGCTGGATTCAGCTGAGTGCAAGAATCAGTAGTTTCAAAACACATTTTAATCTTTCAGTCCAAAGATGTGTTATCATTGTTAACACTTCCTACAGATGTTTCAAAATAAAAGCCTTTGAGCTGTACAGAGCCTCTGAACATATTAAGAATCAGTAGGTGGAGTTCTGTTTACTTCCTGTACGTGATCTCTGTCACACAGGGAGGGACTTCACAGATATTGATCGGCGAGCACAGCCGGACCGAACCAGCAGTGAGCAGCATTCTAACAGGTGGATCACTCACTCACAGACTGGATCAAACAGGAAGCAGTCCGCTCCGGCGCGTCAGCAGACAGAGAGAGTTTCACTGGAGGATGTAAAATACCACGAACAATACCTGAAAACACTTTGTGTTGTTTTTGTCGTTCATCTTTGTGATAAATGTCGAACATCTGGCTCCAGACCACCATGACTTAACTTGAATTTGATTCCAGGCAGCATTGAAAATCCTTAACTTTGCCCTCCTGAAGCCTGGGTGTCTGTTTGTGCTCCTGCTGCCCTCCTTCCTCCTCCATCTGCCCTCTTCTTCCTCCTCCCTTCCTCCCCGACAGGTGGCTGACCCGACCACAAATATCAATTAGCAGTTAAAGAGAGTCAACTCCTGGCTGGACTCCGCTCAGACAGTCCAGATGGCGAGGAGCCGCGAGTCGGAGAGCAGCCGAGGAAAATAAGAGCGAGGCGGTTTCAGACTAACGACTGAACTGTCCTGCTTCACGTCCTCAGGACAAACACAGTCACAACGGGTTCAAATGAACATGTGACATATCAGCGTTCGTTGTCACAGAGGACCCGATCCATCTGTCTGATGTCCAAAGCTTCCTTTAATTTGTATCATTAAGAAAATAATTTTTCTTAAGATTAAACGTTTTAGCATAATAACTTTTCACCAAGCTCTCACCAACCACTAAAAGTCAGTCCCAGATTTACTCTTGTCCGGCGGCTTCTTGCTCGCTCACTCTCTCCTTTTCTCTTCTTAGCTTCCTCCGTCAGCGTCCTCTTCACTCTCTGCTCCTCTGCCATCATGTCCATAGAAGCTGCTGACTGCTGGACCTGAACTCTTCTTCTTCTTCTTCTTCTTCTTCTTCTTCTTCTTCTTCTTCTTCTTCTTCTTCTTCTTCTTCTTCTTCTTCTTCTTCTTCTTCTTCTTCTTCTTCTTCTTCTTCTTCTTCTTCTTCTTCTTCTTCTTCTTCTTCTTCTTCTTCTTCTTCTTCTTCTTCGTGTCCAAATCACCTCTGTTAGTCAGTCAGTGTAGCCTCAGCAGGAGTTAACAGACGTTAGTTTATCAGAAGGAAGTGACTTGAATTAATTGTACGTATATACTTTTGTGTGCTGTTGGGTGAGGAGGACTGTCGCTGCATGAACATGATCCACTGCTTCAGATACGATCAGAGTTCAGCCTTTAATGATAAAATGATGAGGTCGATCCATCCGTCTGACTGCGAAACTCTCAGAAACACATCAGACCTCTGAAACTTTTTTTATCTGCAGCCTTCCTGCTGCACATTTTCCTCAGAGCCATCAGTTGATCAATCAATTCATCAAAATGTTAAAATGTGAATCGTTTATGAATAAAAATTCTTTTGGAGCCTGGAGAAGTTTAAATAACAGATTCACATCACAAAGACCAGGTTTTAGACAGTCAGTGATAGTCACAGAGACTACGTCCAGGTTTTAGACAGTCAGCGATAGTCACAGAGACTACGTCCAGGTTTTAGACAGTCAGTGATAGTCACAGAGACTACGTCCAGGTTTTAGACAGTCAGCGATAGTCACAGAGACTACGTCCAGGTTTTAGACAGTCAGTGATAGTCACAGAGACTACGTCCAGGTTTTAGACAGTCAGCGATAGTCACAGAGACTACGTCCAGGTTTTAGACAGTCAGTGATAGTCACAGAGACTACGTCCAGGTTTTAGACAGTCACAGAGACTAGACGAGTCAGATTTGGCCTGCTGAGCCTCTCAGAGCTGTTCACGTCGACTGACGGAGTGCATTGAAGCACGTTCTAACCGCTGCGTTGACACCACATGGACGCTGCGGCTGTGTTAACATTCTGGTTGTTACTGTGATGGTGTTGGTGTTCTTCAGGTGAAGTCGCCCTGCAGGAATAAAGTGAAGCATCATTAAACTGCTGTGAATCCTGATCAGCTTCTTTCTGCGTGCTGGAGTCATGTCAGCTGCTGCCTTTGATGTCAGTGCGTATTTCCAGCGTCGGTGGAGGGGGTGGAGGTTGATTTGCATACAAAGCTATTTCTGCCTCCTCTTTGTTCCTGCGCACGGTGTGGAGAGAGAAATTGTCTTCATCAGTCAGAAGTGTTTATCTCATTGGTTCGGTGCAGATTTGGCGAGACGTCGGGCGGCAGCGCAAAATGCAGAATGGTAAAATTCTGGTGTTGGATTAGAGCCGCTCGTATTGTTCTGTCAGATCTCTGCAGTGAAACATGATTTAACGGAGCACACACACACACACGCTGTGAGCTGGCCTCGTCTACAGCGAACGCAACTGGACCCAACACAACGACCGAACCAGCGGGTAGCAGGGAATACAGCAGCCTACTGTGAATCTCCTCAGGAGGGTAACGTTATGCTTGTTGGTCCCAGAGGCTGTGCTCCAACCCGGTCCGGTCCGGCCCTGAGCCCGGTTCTGTTAATGCTATCTGTCCATCGTTTCATTGGAGTGATTCGTCTCGTGGGGGTCAGAGGTCACGGCGCCTGCTGTCCTTGGTACTTCTAAATGCAGTAGTTGCTAACAAACACACAGCTCACCTGAGTCACTTCGTGTGTGTGTGTGTGTGTGTGTTTACACGCTGACAGACTCGTTCTGCAGTGCAGGTTTTTTTTTAACTTTAATTGTTTCCAGTTTTAGCAACAAAAGCTGAGAGTCTGTGCTGAGTAAAGAGTTTTTAGTGGAGATAAATACCAACTTTAATGTTTGAGGCGAGAACAGCGTGAGTTCAAATGGAGTGTTGTGAACACAGACGGTCATTGAAGGCACCGTCAGATTCTTTATAATGGAGGTCTGCAGCGCTGAGCTGAAGTGAAGACGTAGACCGTCCGACAGCTACAGCTGTGTGTGTGTGTGCGTGTGTGTGTGTGTGTGTGTGTGTGTCCCTGAAGACTCTGAAACCAAAAGAAAAATGAAAGAAGTTCTTCTGCTTCTGATTATTTTTCTCTCTGTGAATCCACCAGGGAAACACACATGATGCAAAGATGTTTGTTTTTCTGACTGGGATGTGTGTGTGTGTGTGTGTGTGTGTGTGTGTGTGTGTGTTGTACAGGAAACAGACCAGCTCGTCCTTCAGTTTATCATCTGCAAAAAAAGTGAAGGAGTGTGTTCAAGGTGACAAACTGTGTTGTCATGTCAGTGCTGCCTGTGAGCACACACACACACACACACACACACACACAGTGTTTATTTTTGACTCGTCCTGCGCTCGTGTCGGTGTTGTGTATCGGAGCTCTCTTCTCGCTGACCACATGACTCCTGAGGTCACACACGCTCTGCGATCACCAGCAGGTCGCTCAGCTCTTCCGGTCGTCGCTCACCTGGACGTGCCTCTCAGGTGTCAGCAGCCTTTAAACGCACTTCACTGACAGTCAGCTTTCATGTTCTGTCACTGCTCGTGTTTTAAAGTCATCCGGACATGCAGCGCACTAAAAGCTTCTGCCACCTGACAGGTGCCATTGTTGTCGTCACACGGTTTGGCCGCCATGTCAGTTTGGCTTCTCCTGCACATCGTTAGCTTAGCATAAGCAGTAAGTCTGCTGCTAACAAGCACGTTAGCCTTTAAGTGAACACGTTATGTCCGCTCGATGTCCGGTCGATGTGCTCGATGTCCGGTCGAGCTGTAGCTGCCTGTGGTTCCTCATAGGATGCTGGTTGTGGTTTGGATGTGAGCATGTAACGAACATTTCTTCTCTCGACCTTCCTTCACGTGACTTCAGTGAATCTACGAGCTGAAGAAAATGTGGCTGAATCTTTGAGAACGTTTGAAGATGTGTGGCTTTCACTGGAGCGGCCGTGTTCACAAACTGGCCTGAAAGGAGGGTGTGTGTGTGTGTGTGTGTGTGTGTGTGTGTGTTAGACCTTGCCCTCAGCTCTCACTCTCTCTGGCGGTGTGCGCTGTGGTATAAATCAAACAGACAGTCGTCTCTGGTGAGAGCGACTCTCCTCCTTTTTAACCCTTTAACTGACCCGCTCACGTATTTTCATCATCACTAATTAACATAAATGCTTCAGTGATTTGTCTCGAGTCTCGGCTCGTTATGCGCGGTCAGTGGATATAACCCTGGTGATGTCATAGTGATGTCACCAGGTGAGACAGGTTAAAGCCTGGTGGTGGAGTTGAAAATTTCCTCGGCTCAGGAAGAAGAAGAAGAAGTGTTCAGGCCCAGCAGTCAGCAGCTTTTATGGACAGTTTTAAGATGCAGCAGGACAGTGACGGACTGTAAATCTGTTAACAGACAAACTGAAAGCCGCCTCAGCGTGGCCTCGTCTCCTGCTGGACTGTGCAGACTTCCAAACACTGACAGCAGCGGCTCTTTGAAATGCAAAACCCAAGCGCTCAGCTCAGATCAAAGCAGGTGTTTCCTGTCAGCTGGATCTGATCTGGTGTCAGTCTGCAGCTCCAAACAAGCTGTTGCACTTTTAAGGCCTCAGCTCACGACTAACCTGACTGCTCCAGATGCTTTGTTACACAGAACCACCATCCAAAAAATACAGGCCATGTGACTGGATGAACCTGCCTCCCACGGGCAAGCTTCTCTCAGGTGTGGCCAGGTGAGAGCTCACGGGATGCCTCCAGGACCGTGACGCCTCCCAGAGCAGACCCGACGCTGACACGTCAGAAAGACGACTGAGAAGGAACGAGAAGTTTCTGAACACTTTCATTCTAAAGGTGTGTGAGCTTTCAAGGTTCTGAAGAGGACTCAAGTGGTTTGGTGGGTTGACAGGTGCGAGGAAACTCTTGAAGGTTTCTCAGAAGTCTTGAAGGTGTAATTGAAGGATTTTAGAAGATTGTAAATACCTTTTTAAAAAACATTGTTTTGAACAAGTTCCACAGTTGAAACATGAAAACAGACACATCTGCACGTGTGCAGAGTCCCGCTGAGAGGACGACGGCGTGGACGTCCTGCCTCCTCTGAGCTTCAGGCCAAATCAGCACTCAGCCCTGAGCTGACTCTGCTGTGTCTAAGCCAATCAGGAGCCCAACAGCCACCGGCTTCAACCAATCACAGTCTCCCACTGAGAAAGGAAGAGAAGAAGTAAGAAGAATGAGAACATACTGTGGAATGGATGGATGGATGGATGGAGGATGGATGGAGGATGGATGGAGGATGGATGGACGGATGGTGGAGGATGGATGGACGGATGGATGATGGAGGATGGATGGACGGATGGACGATGGATGGATGGAGGATGGATGGATGATGGATGGATGGATGGATGATGGATGGATGATGGATGGACGGACGGACGGATGGATGGATGGATGGACGTATGGACAGATGGATGGATGGACGTATGGACAGATGGATGGATGGAGGATGGATGGATGGATGGACGTATGGACAGATGGATGGATGGAGGATGGATGGATGGATGGATGGAGGATGGATGGATGGATGGGCGTATGGACAGATGGATGGATGGAGGATGGATGGATGGATGGACGTATGGACAGATGGATGGAGGATGGATGGATGGATGGAGGATGGATGGATGGATGGACGTATGGACAGATGGATGGATGGATGGATGGATGGAGGATGGATGGACGTATGGACAGATGGATGGATGGATGGATGGATGGAGGATGGATGGATGGATGGATGGATGGAGGATGGATGGACGTATGGACAGATGGATGGATGGATGGATGGAGGATGGATGGAGGATGGATGGATGGATGGACGTATGGACAGATGGATGGATGGATGGATGGATGGAGGATGGATGGATGGATGGACGTATGGACAGATGGATGGATGGAGGATGGATGGAGGATGGATGGATGGATGGGCGTATGGACAGATGGATGGATGGATGGACGTATGGACAGATGGATGGAGGATGGATGGATGGATGGACGTATGGACAGATGGATGGATGGAGGATGGATGGATGGATGGAGGATGGATGGATGGATGGATGGATGGAGGATGGATGGATGGATGGAGGATGGATGGATGGATGGAGGATGGATGGACGTATGGACAGATGGATGGAGGATGGATGGATGGATGGATGGATGGAGGATGGATGGATGGATGGAGGATGGATGGATGGATGGACGGATGGACAGATGGATGGATGGATGGATGGATGGAGGATGGATGGATGGATGGAGGATGGATGGATGATCCGGTCACTTCCTCGAGCTGAGTGAACTCGCGTCATCTTTGTGTCAGACTGTCGACATGTGACGTCATTCATCTCGTGTTTTTACGGACACGTAATGAATTATTCAATATCTATATAAGCATAAGAATCAGAGATGACTCAGAAAAGGAAGTTTCAGACCAGAACATGCGATGGGAAGTAGCCGGGTCTGTTTAGCCTTTGAGGAGTGTAACCTGTGCAGCACTTTAGACTGTATTAAAGCAGTCTGCAGCATGTGGAAGAAGAGTGGATCCTCGTAATTCGTCCCATTCGTCATCGGACGGCTGGACCTCCAGGTCATTTCCCCGCCGTCCTCCAACATTCAGCGGTTGCAGCTCTCCATAATATGTGAATAATAAATGATGTTCTGCTTTGATTGAGCTTAACGGGCAGTCCAGACAGGAAGGAGGGGAGGAGCGGGACAATGAGCTAACTTTATCTCTAATCTGTAACTATCACGAAGGATTATTGGTCGTACTTAGCTTTACCGTACATCAAACTGATCAAATGGAAGGACTCAGCCTGAACTTCCTAAAGTCCAGTTCTCAGCGATGACTTTGCTCAGGTGTAGATCACCTTGATCACCGCTCACCTCTCACAGGTCTCCACGAAGGAGGGCGGCGGCGGCGGCCATCTTATTCTCTGAAAGTGGGACAATATTAGAGCAGCTGGTGATCGATGAGGAAGTTTCTCTCATCTTTTACACCGAGCTGGTATTCTTAGACTGACCTGACACACACACACACACACACACACACAGGTGTGTGTTGTCTTTGTATAATAATTTTTCTGAAGGAGGTCATGGTGTCTTTTTCCTGTGAAACGTGTCGACATGGATCAGCTCCTGATGGCGGATTCGTCTCCTGTAACTTTGAGCAAAGTTAAGCGAAGTTGAAGTGAAAGTGATTTTTTCATCTCTCTGCTTCGCCCTCAGGAGCTCAGCAGCTCCTCGCAGTTATTGATTCATATCTTTGTTTCCCAGACGAGATGTTTGGGGAGAAAGCCTGACACGCAGGCTTACACAATGATTGATGAGAACCACCGATGGCGCCTCGCTTTAAAGGGCAGCGGGGAACTTTTGTCCTCAGGTGACAGAGCGTTACAGATCTTCTGTATTTACTGTGGAATAAACTTCATAATGAGTTTGTGTCGCTGAGGAAGAGTCTTAAAGGCGACGTTAGATCAGCCAGCATCAAACAAGTGTCAGCTCCTGAGACTCCTCTCCATATTTCTGCTTCCTGTTTCCTTCCAAACTGGAAATTGGACAGACAAATATTTTATGTAATATAATAGTTTTGGGGCAAGGAAGGAGGAAGCAAAGACACAAGCAGTCACCAAGCATGGATGAAGGAAAACTTCCTGAAGTCTGAGCAAGCTTCCTGATCCGGGACGTGTGGAGCTTCCTCTACAGGCAGCAAGGAAGAAGGAAACATCTATGTTAGGAGGCAAGGAAAGAGAAAGCTTCCTTATTAGGATGCAAAGAATTAAAAAAAAAAGCTTCATGCAACAAGAATGAAGGGTGGAGGTGGAGGTGGATGTTGGGGTGGAGGTGGTTTACGCAGACGTCTACAGCTTCTCAAATAAATAAAATGTGCATGTTTTATAAAATAAAAGTCGTGCTTCGACGTTAATATTCTTTCTGTCTCCTCTCCTCCGTCTCCTCTCCTCCATCATCTCTCCTCCATCTCCTCTCCTCTGTCACCTCTCCTCCATCTCCTCTCCTCCGTCACCTCTCCTCCGTCTCCTCTCCTCCGTCTCCTCTCCTCCATCATCTCTCCTCCATCTCCTCTCCTCCGTCACCTCTCCTCCGTCACCTCTCCTCCGTCTCCTCTCCTCCATCATCTCTCCTCCATCTCCTCTCCTCCGTCACCTCTCCTCCGTCTCCTCTCCTCCATCATCTCTCCTCCATCTCCTCTCCTCCGTCACCTCTCCTCCGTCTCCTCTACTCCATCATCTCTCCTCCATCTCCTCTCTCCGTCACCTCTCCTCCGTCACCTCTCCTCCGTCTCCTCTACCCCATCATCTCTCCTCCATCTCCTCTCCTCTGTCACCTCTCCTCCGTCACCTCTACTCCATCATCTCTCCTCCATCTCCTCTCCTCCGTCACCTCTCCTCCGTCACCTCTCCTCCGTCTCCTCTCCTCCATCATCTCTCCTCCATCTCCTCTCCTCCGTCACCTCTCCTCTGTCTCCTCTCCTCCATCATCTCTCCTCCATCTCCTCTCCTCCGTCACCTCTCCTCCGTCTCCTCTACTCCATCATCTCTCCTCCATCTCCTCTCTCCGTCACCTCTCCTCCGTCACCTCTCCTCCGTCTCCTCTACCCCATCATCTCTCCTCCATCTCCTCTCCTCTGTCACCTCTCCTCCATCTCCTCTCCTCCGTCACCTCTCCTCCATCTCCTCTCCTCCGTCACCTCTCCTCCGTCTCCTCTCCTCCGTCTCCTCTCCTCCATCATCTCTCCTCCATCTCCTCTCCTCTGTCACCTCTCCTCCATCTCCTCTCCTCCGTCTCCTCTCCTCCGTCTCCTCTCCTCCATCATCTCTCCTCCATCTCCTCTCCTCCGTCACCTCTCCTCCGTCACCTCTCCTCCGTCTCCTCTCCTCCATCATCTCTCCTCCATCTCCTCTCCTCCGTCACCTCTCCTCCGTCTCCTCTCCTCCATCATCTCTCCTCCATCTCCTCTCCTCCGTCACCTCTCCTCCGTCTCCTCTACTCCATCATCTCTCCTCCATCTCCTCTCTCCGTCACCTCTCCTCCGTCACCTCTCCTCCGTCTCCTCTACCCCATCATCTCTCCTCCATCTCCTCTCCTCTGTCACCTCTCCTCCGTCACCTCTACTCCATCATCTCTCCTCCATCTCCTCTCCTCCGTCACCTCTCCTCCGTCACCTCTCCTCCGTCTCCTCTCCTCCATCATCTCTCCTCCATCTCCTCTCCTCCGTCACCTCTCCTCTGTCTCCTCTCCTCCATCATCTCTCCTCCATCTCCTCTCCTCCGTCACCTCTCCTCCGTCTCCTCTACTCCATCATCTCTCCTCCATCTCCTCTCTCCGTCACCTCTCCTCCGTCACCTCTCCTCCGTCTCCTCTACCCCATCATCTCTCCTCCATCTCCTCTCCTCTGTCACCTCTCCTCCGTCACCTCTCCTCCGTCACCTCTCCTCCATCTCCTCTCTCCGTCACCTCTCCTCCGTCACCTCTCCTCCGTCTCCTCTCCTCCGTCACCTCTCCTCCGTGACCTCTCCTCCATCTCCTCTCCTCCGTCACCTCTCCTCCATCTCCTCTACTCCATCATCTCTCCTCCATCTCATCTCCTCTGTCACCTCTCCTCCATCATCTCTCCTCCGTCTCCTCTCCTCCGTCACCTCTCCTCCGTCTCCTCTCCTCCATCATCTCTCCTCCATCTCCTCTCCTCCGTCACCTCTCCTCTGTCTCCTCTCCTCCATCATCTCTCCTCCATCTCCTCTCCTCCGTCACCTCTCCTCCGTCTCCTCTCCTCCATCATCTCTCCTCCATCTCCTCTCCTCTGTCACCTCTCCTCCGTCACCTCTCCTCCGTCTCCTCTCCTCCGTCACCTCTCCTCCGTGACCTCTCCTCCATCTCCTCTCCTCCGTCACCTCTCCTCCATCTCCTCTACTCCATCATCTCTCCTCCATCTCATCTCCTCTGTCACCTCTCCTCCATCATCTCTCCTCCATCTCCTCTCTCCGTCACCTCTCCTCCGTCACCTCTCCTCCGTCTCCTCTCCTCCGTCACCTCTCCTCCGTGACCTCTCCTCCATCTCCTCTCCTCCGTCACCTCTCCTCCATCTCCTCTACTCCATCATCTCTCCTCCATCTCATCTCCTCTGTCACCTCTCCTCCATCATCTCTCCTCCGTCTCCTCTCCTCCGTCACCTCTCCTCCGTCTCCTCTCCTCCATCATCTCTCCTCCATCTCCTCTCCTCCGTCACCTCTCCTCTGTCTCCTCTCCTCCATCATCTCTCCTCCATCTCCTCTCCTCCGTCACCTCTCCTCCGTCTCCTCTCCTCCATCATCTCTCCTCCATCTCCTCTCCTCTGTCACCTCTCCTCCGTCACCTCTCCTCCGTCTCCTCTCCTCCGTCACCTCTCCTCCGTGACCTCTCCTCCATCTCCTCTCCTCCGTCACCTCTCCTCCATCTCCTCTACTCCATCATCTCTCCTCCATCTCATCTCCTCCGTCACCTCTCCTCTGTCTCCTCTCCTCCGTCTCCTCTCCTCTGTCACCTCTCCTCTGTCTCCTCTCCTCCATCTCCTCTCCTCCGTCACCTCTCCTCTGTCACCTCTCCTCCGTCTCCTCTGTCACCTCTCCTCTGTCACCTCTCCTCCATCTCCTCTCCTCCGTCACCTCTCCTCCGTCTCCTCTCCTCCGTCACCTCTCCTCTGTCACCTCTCCTCCATCACCTCTCCTCCATCTCCTCTCCTCTGTCACCTCTCCTCCGTCACCTCTCCTCCATCTCCTCTCCTCCGTCACCTCTCCTCCGCCTCCTCTCCTCTGTCACCTCCACTCCATCACCTCTCCTCCATCATCTCTCCTCTGTCTCCTCTCCTCCATCTCCTCTCTCCGTCACCTCTCCTCCGTCACCTCTCCTCCGTCTCCTCTACCCCATCATCTCTCCTCCATCTCCTCTCCTCTGTCACCTCTCCTCCGTCACCTCTCCTCCGTCTCCTCTCCTCCGTCACCTCTCCTCCGTGACCTCTCCTCCATCTCCTCTCCTCCGTCACCTCTCCTCTGTCACCTCTCCTCTGTCTCCTCTCCTCCATCTCCTCTCCTCCGTCACCTCTCCTCCGTCACCTCTCCTCTGTCACCTCTCCTCCGTCTCCTCTGTCACCTCTCCTCCGTCTCCTCTCCTCCATCTCCTCTCCTCCGTCACCTCTCCTCCGTCACCTCTCCTCTGTCACCTCTCCTCCATCACCTCTCCTCCATCTCCTCTCCTCTGTCACCTCTCCTCCGTCACCTCTCCTCCATCTCCTCTCCTCCGTCACCTCTCCTCCGCCTCCTCTCCTCTGTCACCTCCACTCCATCACCTCTCCTCCATCATCTCTCCTCTGTCTCCTCTCCTCTGTCTCCTCTCCTCTGTCACCTCTCCTCCGTCACCTCTCCTCTGTCACCTCTCCTCCGTCACCTCTCCTCCATCTCCTCTCCTCCGTCACCTCTCCTCCGTCACCTCTCCTCCGCCTCCTCTCCTCTGTCACCTCCACTCCATCACCTCTCCTCCATCATCTCTCCTCCATCTCCTCTCCTCCGTCACCTCTCCTCCGCCTCCTCTCCTCTGTCACCTCCACTCCATCACCTCTCCTCCGTCATCTCTCCTCCATCTCCTCTCCTCCGTCACCTCTCCTCCATCACCTCTCCTCCATCTCCTCTCCTCCATCACCTCTCCTCCGTCTCCTCTCCTCCATCTCCTCTCCTCTGTCACCTCTCCTCCGTCACCTCTCCTCCGTCACCTCTCCTCCGCCTCCTCTCCTCTGTCACCTCCACTCCATCACCTCTCCTCCATCATCTCTCCTCCATCTCCTCTCCTCCGTCACCTCTCCTCCATCTCCTCTCCTCCATCTCCTCTCCTCCGTCACCTCTCCTCCGTCACAAATTAAACTCAGATTGGCTGCTCGCCTCCTGCGTGGAGTAAATTAACTTTGGAAATTGAATTTTTTTAGATCTGGAATATTTCTCTCATCAGGTGATGATTCATGGGAGATGGAGGAGGAGGAGGAGGAGGAGGAGGAGGAGGAGGAGTATCTGACAGCTTCCTAGGATGCATCCTCTTCTTGCTCCCTAAACTAGGAGCTTCCTTGCTTCCTTATTGTTCTTCCTTGTTGTGGTTGAAAATAGGATCCTTCTCTGATCCAAGGAAGCTCTTTTATTCCTTCGTTTACCTCCTTTTTCCTAACTTGGATGTTTCCTTGCTCTCTGCCTAGGCTGCTTCTTTCTTCCTTGTTCCTTATTGTTCCATTAATTAGGACTCTGAATCTTGGAAGCGTTCCATTTCACTGTTACTAAGAGCCCACTTTAGTCTTTTCACAGGTTCACACCCTCACTGCTCCCTTCCTTCTCTCTTCCTTAAATAGTTTCCTGTTACCTTCCGCTCTGAACAGGAAACCCTTTCCTCTCCTCACATCCTCATTTATCTCTCCTTGCTTCCTAACACTGATGCTTCCTTCTTCGTCCTCTATTTTTGACTACCTTTCCTGAATTAAGAAGCTTGCTTCGTCTTTGTTTCCTTCCTCCCTAATAAGGCATCATATACTTCCTTTCCTTGCTTCCTTTGACTCTTCCTTCCTGTCGGAAGCGTCTTTATTTTTTTGTTGCTCGATAAATCTTCCGTCATTTTTAGGAAGCTTCGTCTGCGTCACTGATTTTAAATGAGAAAACTTTATTACTCAAAGCCTCCTGCTCGCTGTCTGGAAGAACTTTATTGATCCCTGTGGGGAAATTCAACTCTGTTATTTTTTTATTCTAATGACACACACACACACACACACACACACACACACACACACACACACACACACACACAGGCCCAGGTGGTGTTTGAACACACTCCTCTCATATTTCACCCTGAATTTAGAGAGCTTGTTGCATAACAGCCTGCAGGGTTATATCACCACCCTCCAATCATTAGCTGGAGGAATTCATTCAAGTTTTCATGTTTGTGCTGGATCCACCTCGACCTCGAGCTTCAGACGTGAAGTTACCAAACATGCAAACTTGGATTGAAACAGTCTTTCAGAGGTCGACACACTCAGAGTCGAAGCCAGCACACACACACACACACACACTGAGTGCCAATCAGCAGGTTGTGTAAGAAAAGACGTGTGATGGTGTGTGTTTGATTCGCCGTCTGGCTCTCACCTCCTGACAGCGAGGTGGGCGGGGCGTCACCCTTCATCACCTCAGTCTGCTGCAAGCAGATGGAGGAGGAGACGCTCCATCACCTCTTCCTCCACAAACACACGAGGTCACAAAAACAGAAACCAAAGAGTCTTTAAAGACGAATACGGAGCGTCAGTGTTTCACACTTTGTTTAAAGAATTAAAATGAAGTGAGAAACTTTGCTCGGCGTCTGTCTTTCAGCCTTTTATTTCACCAAGCTCTCACCAACCACTAAAAGTCAGTCCCAGATTTACTCTTGTCCGGCGGCTTCTTGCTCGCTCACTCTCTCCTTTTCTCTTCTTAGCTTCCTCCGTCAGCGTCCTCTTCACTCTCTGCTCCTCTGCCATCATGTCCATAGAGGCTGCTGACTGCTGGGCCTGAACACCTCTTCTTCTTCTTCTTCTTCTTCTTCTTCTTCTTCCTCCCAGTGGTCCAAATCGCCTGTTACCAACAGCCCGGCTAACAGCAGCTAACAGACTGAGCTAACAGCAGCTAACAGACTGAGCTAACATGAGCTAACAGCAGCTAACAGACTGAGCTAACATGAGCTAACAGCAGCTCCAGCTGTCAGCAGTTTACTTCACTGTCCATCATAAACTCTGTAAATCACAGAGAGTTGAGGCGGAGCAGCCGGAGGACATCAGAGGGAAAACCAGGAAACATTTTCTCCATAAAATCTGATCCAGTTTCACCAGAATCAGTGAAATAGTTGGTGTGTGTGACTTAGTGCCGTAAAGCGTTACGTACAAAGTCACAGTTACGTGATGTTGATTGTGCTGAAGCTTCTTTTACCTTCTGCCACATTTCAGACTCTCGCTCATCTTAGCTGCTTCAGGCTGCTGCATATCACAGTTGAACATCTTCTGAGGATTGAAATTTGCACAGTTTCATGTTTTATTTTGCAGAAATCACAGATTTGTTTCTGAGTGTGTCCTTAAAGCTCCTGAGGGGCTGATTTTGGATTTTCAGCCCTGCCATCTTGCGTCTTCTTGGCTTGAACGTGGACATATTCTGATTCTTCTAATGGGATTTAGCTGTTTGATTTGTCTGACGGGGGTTTATATTTTTTTCTGTTTTTGTTGTTGGGCTGTGTTTCATTTTTTCTTTTTTCTGGCTGCTGCTGAACAGAAATGTGTTGGCCTTTGATTTTTCTTTGACAGTTCGCTGCTGCAGAAGCAGATGATGTGTTCAGGCTCCTTGATGGAGCTTTGTACTGCTGGTCTGTGATATGTGGCTGATGAAACCTTGATGTAACATGAACCCTCAGAGCTGTTTGTAAAGCAGACAACAAACATTATCAGGACACACTGTACAGATAGACTCTGTAGGCAGCTTCAGGAAAAACAAATGATTTTATCCTTCGGTTCAGTTCGAGCTGCAGAGCTTCATCAGGTGTGCATCAGAACGTTTCACGATGAAACATTTTATCAGGTTTAAAACTGATCAAATGTACAGAGAAGAGAAATCAGAATCAGGTTTATCAGCACACACACACACACACACACACACACACACACACACACACACACACTCTGTCCTGCTGTTTTGGTGCAAGTAAAAAATCTAAAAATCAAATAGAGGAAGATTTGATATGTTTTGAAATGAGCTGCACAGTTCTGTTCTAAGTATTCAGCATGCAGAATATTTGAAATGAACTGAGAGTTGGAGCAGACCTGCAGACATGAGGAGCATTATATTTACATTTATTCATTTAGCTTTTATCCAAAGTGACTTTAAACAAGGGAAACAGTCAGCGTGAAGACGGCGTCTTAGTGCAGCAAGAACTCACATAAAGTCAAGGTCCAGCTGCAGAGGACAGACGTGTCGTGTCCAGCTGCAGAGGACAGACGTGTCGTGTCCAGCTGCAGAGGACAGATGTGTCATGTCCAGCTGTTGGTAGTGTTGTAGAGGAGGTCCTCTCTGCAGAGCTGGAGGTCTTCAGGAGGTCTGTGAAGGTAGAGAGGGACGCCCCTGATCTGTAGGAACTGGTAGGACGTTCCACCAACAGACAAAAGTTTGGACTGTCCTGAGCGTACGGGCGGCGTCGCCAGGCGTCGCTCACTGGAGGAGGTAACATCTGTCTGTGTGAGGCGTTCAGGAACCGCAGACTGCTCTGTAGATCAGAGATCTGAGGTTAACGTGGCTGCAGGGTGACATGTTGAAGAGCAGGCGAGCTGCCACGTTCTGCATCATCTGAAAGGACAGCCGAGGCAGGGCGTTCAGAGAAGGTTAGCTGGTCACCGATCATGACTCCACTTCTGAGACAGATGCTGATGTTTTCTTGAATTTCCTTCGGGATGAATAAAGTAAAGTGTATATAAAGTATATATCTATCCATGTTGATGTCAAGAGCATCAAACCTGAAAGCTGCCTCAGGTTTAGTTTTGGGTCTGGGGACAGTGAGCAGATCTGATCCAGACCGTCAGAGAACACTTCAGAACAGAACGACTGATCAGAATAAAATCAACCAACAGTTTAAAATCTGTTACTCTGTGGTCGGAAAGTTACATAATAAAATAACATGACTTCACTGTTTGTAGGAAAGTGACTCATGCTTCATTATTTAGTCTTTAAACTCTTTAAACTTGAAATGAAACAGTGATTATGAGGCTGTTTGTGTTCATCCCTTAAAGTGAGAACATCAGACGAGATTCAAACCCAGCCCGCGACGCAGACGTGTGTTTTTGATGAGCGCTCCAGCAGAACAAGACAAGATGCATGTGCTCATACAACATAGGAAGCGTCCTCAGTTCACTTCATGAGCGTAGTGCACACGAGTCAGCTGTTTTATTGATAATCTCATGATGAAATAATCTCACGTAAGTGTGGCCTGTAAACTGAGATGCGTTCAGGTTCATTCTGTACACCTGAGCGTCATCTGCTGACACTGATCGTTATAACTGATGAGGCTGTTTGTTTCTTCTTCGTCCTTCACACATTGATTTTTCATCCCTGAGTTTCCTGATAGATGAAGTCAGTCTGAACCTGTGTGTGTGTGTGTGTGTGTGTGTGTGTGTGTGTGTGTGTGTGTGTGACAGACCTGTTTTTCTACCACTGCACTGAGCGCTGCAGTTCCTCTAATGTCCACCTGAGGCTGGTTCCAGAAGTGAGTCAGTCTCCATAAGTCCCCATGTTAGACAGCAGAAATAAACATGTTTACAGCCTGGTACAAAAACAGTTTTGGTCTCTGTAGCTAATTTCCCCGTTCATGACAACTGTACTGAGGGTGAATTTATATACAACTCACCTGTTCACATTATATTAAGGCTTAAAGTTATGCAGGATTCAGAGCGTGGACGCTTTGATTGACAGGTGGGCGTGGTCACAGATGGTTTGTTTGAGCAACCAGGCATCATTCAGCTGCCTCAGGTCCAACCACGCTTGCCCATTTTCAGATTAGCTGTAGAAAAGTTACGCAATGGTGCTTTAGAGCAGCCTCAGTTTGATAAGATTCAGACGTGCATCCAGAAGATGTCAGCTTTCTGAAACACTTAGTGAAACTCAAAACAAAATGTGTGAATATGTTGCCATCTCTGTTGGGATTGTGTTAGCTGGTTAAAGACTTGTACTCTACAATGTGTGAGCACGAGCAGAGGATGGGTGTTAGGAACTGTTGCTTTCTCTGAAGTCGCCTCAGAGAAATCTAATATCCTCCATGCAGGAACTGAAACTACTTGACCTCGTGTGCTGAAAACAACCTCACCAGCTCACTCTGAAAGTGTTACAGCGTTACCTCACCGTGTCGTATAAATGTGTATCTACTGCAGGTCAACACGCTGCACTGAGGTCAGTGTCACTGACAAACTCTGCAGTTTAAACTGAGATCTGTTTCCAGTTTCACAGCAGGAAACAATGATCTCACACTCAGACTGAAACACAAACACGTTATCCTTGGGGGGGCCTTATTAAAGCAATTTGCTGCCGCTCTAACAAAGAGTGTTTGTGACATTTGGGCAGCGAGCCGCAGAAACTTCAGGGATTAGAAGAATAAGAGAGTGATGGAGGGCAGAGGAGATCACAGTTTAGAAGTTTAGATGACTGGAGGCAACTGTTGGCTTGATGGATAACAGGTTTAGGTTTAATCTTTTTTAAAAAGACTATTGAGAGTTAATTTGTTGCGGATTCTGTGTTGCTGAGATTCAAAACTTGTGTGTACTGCTTTGTCTTGCTTTATTGCCGTGTGTGTGTGTGCGTGTGTGTGTGTGCGTGTGCGTGCATAGTTTCTGTGTGCTTCAGGGTAAAAAGGAAAAGCCCAAAGCCCTGTTCAACAAAAGAATCACTCAACAAAAAATATGTAATTAATCACAATATTTTAAAAAGTTATATTTAAAATCACTCTAGTATCTGTTTATATGTGTGGTATTTATTTAGTTTGTTTATATGTATGGTATTTATTTAGTTTGTTTATATTTATGGTATTTATTCAGTTTGTTTATATGTGTGGTGTTTATTCAGTTTGTTTATATGTGTGGTATTTATTCAGTTTGTTTATATGTATGGTATTTATTCAGTTTGTTTATATGTATGGTATTTATCAGTTTGTTTATATGTGTGGTGTTTATTCAGTTTGTTTATATGTATGGTATTTATTCAGTTTGTTTATATGTATGGTATTTATTCAGTTTGTTTATATGTATGGTATTTATTCAGTTTGTTTATATGTATGGTATTTATTCAGTTTGTTTATATGTGTGGTATTTATCAATTTGTTTATATGTGTGGTATTTATCAGTTTGTTTATATGTGTGGTATTTATTCAGTTAGTTTATATGTGTGGTATTTATCAGTTAGTTTATATGTGTGGTATTTATTCAGTTAGTTTATATGTGTGGTATTTATCAGTTTGTTTATATGTGTGGTATTTATCAGTTAGTTTATATGTGTGGTATTTATTCAGTTAGTTTATATGTGTGGTATTTATTCAGTTAGTTTATATGTGTGGTATTTATCAGTTAGTTTATATGTGTGGTATTTATTCAGTTTGTTTATATGTGTGGTATTTATCAGTTAGTTTATATGTGTGGTATTTATTCAGTTTGTTTATATGTGTGGTATTTATCAGTTTGTTTATATGTGTGGTATTTATCAATTTGTTTATATGTGTGGTATTTATCAGTTTGTTTATATGTGTGGTGTTTATTCAGTTAGTTTATATGTGTGGTATTTATCAGTTTGTTTATATGTGTGGTATTTATCAGTTAGTTTATATGTGTGGTATTTATTCAGTTAGTTTATATGTGTGGTATTTATTCAGTTTGTTTATATGTGTGGTATTTATCAGTTAGTTTATATGTGTGGTATTTATTCAGTTTGTTTATATGTGTGGTATTTATTCAGTTTTTGCTGTAGCTGCTCTTTGCTGTAGTGAGTAGTGGCTTTCATCACATAGTCTACTGACATGACTGTTTTCTAGTTATTAGTCAGACCACATGTGTTCCCATGGAAACAGAGATAACATGAGCAAAGAAGTGTGTATTTTGGGAGTGCACCACAATATGAATACATTTTGATTATGTGTTTAATTGAGTTGGTAACTGTTCTGGGTGTATTATACTGTCATTGTTCGTTTTTTGTAACCTCTCATTTCTCATTTCAAGTGTTTTTAAGTGCAGAGTTGGTGTTTGCTTTTGCTCTCTCTGTTCTCAGTCTTTGTGTTTAACCCGTGAGTTGAATAACCGGAGTCCTCGACTTACACTTGCCTCATCTTGTGTTTGTCGAGGCCCCGCTGTCTCGTCATCTACCCCCTGTGGAGGCAGGACAAACACTGTGTTCGTTCATTAGCCGGTCGTGTTTCCTGCAGGGGCCCAAACATTGCAGGAGTTAATCAGACTGTTTGGGATCTCCTGCTGCCTGCACTTCCACCATCACTGGCCACAGCTGCAAGCTGCTCATATGTTTAATATTACAAACTAGACTTATGTTTGACTGTTGCACAACTTCAGCTCAGAGGAATGTGAACTGGCAGATAAACAAGCCTGAAAAGTGAGCAAAGAACTTTGAGGCAGGCATGGCAAGCTCAAGACTCATCAGTTTTATTTAGATTTACAAATCTGAAGTGATGATCCTGAAAGGAACAGGTATCCAATCAGAGCTAACTGAGGTCATCAGCTTTGAGTAGCTGCTGTCAGACTCTCTGTGTCCAAATATAGAATTGGTCCCTTCTGCAGCCATCCACTCTTCTTGGAAGCCCATTCGTCTGCAGAGTTTATGAGGTCAGGCACTGATGATGGACGGGCAGGCCAAAGTTCATCCCAAAGGTGTTCTCAGGGGTTGAGGTCAGGGCTCTGCGCGGGCCGGTTCTTCCACACCGAACTCTCCAAAGCATGTCTTTGTCATGTTGGAACAGAAAAGGGCCTTCCCCAAACTGCTGCACAAAGTTGGAAGCAAGCCATTGTCCAAAATGTGTTGGTATGCTGAAGCACTGAGACAGCCCTGTGCTAACTAAAGCTACCATGTACTGTATGTCACCTGCCTCCAGATCAGCCAGTAACAAAAATCAGTTGCAATAATCGTGTTTCAGCCAGTAGAGGGAGCTACACCATGCATATCTGTGGCAGGATGTGAACAGTTTGAAAAACTTTCAGGGTTTAGCTACACACAGTGTGCAGCTAATATTTCCTCTTGGATTCTCTGCTAACGTGAGAAACAGAAACTGAAGTTTAAAAGTTAAAGTAAGCGCTTAGTCAGCAGGTCACACATCTCTGATAAATGTCCTTCATCAAACGGCGATCTGATTGGCTGAGACTGACTGTCTGCACTTAACCTCGACTGAGTTTACGAAACGTTCCCCTCTGCTTGACACACACACACACACACACACACACACACACACACACAGTTCCCCTCAGGTTGATGGAGAGGTGAACTCATTATGATGGAGGCTAACACAGAAAATATGAGTCACCCAGAGTTCAGAGAGAAAAAATTGACACCTGAGGTAAGAAAAGACAGCAGTGTGTGTGTGTGTGTGTGTGCGTGTGTGTTTGATGGTCGGGCATGCCGATCACTGAAGGCCTGGACGTAGCTCTCTCCCATCATGCCTTGCTGCAGGCAGGGCTCACCTTGAATCGCACTGGTTAATGAGAACAGAGTTACGACATGCAGCGCTGCTGCTGAAACGACGATTCAGGTGAAGTAAGAGGAGCTGATTAACACATGATGACAAGAGTCCTTCACATTAAAGACAGATCCCATCAGCTCTGATAATAACTAACTATTGTCTTTAATTAACACTCTCAAGATCCTTAAACAAGCACTTCAGACTGTGCAAGAGCTCCAAGACTCTAAGAAAGAAGTTGTTCAGAACAGGTTGGATGAAGGCAGGACGAAACAAAGAAATCACACATGTAGCAAAATGTGAGAAAACATGCTAAAAAATAAAGACAAAGCTTTTTTTGACATTTAATAAAACATATTTTTAGATACAGCTGACAGTCATGATGTTTATTATTGAGGCCAGAGCGTGCTGTTGTTGTGCACTGACATGCTTTCTGATGTTATGGACCGCTCATCTCACCTACCGAAATGTTGTGGCCAAAATATTCAAAATTCGAAAAATATTAGAAATGTCTGCAGGGAAATAAAAAATACTTTGCTGTTATCTTGCAAACGTGCATAGAGATCATCGCCATGCGAGGTTTGATTCTGAGTTTAAATATAAAGAAATGAATTCAGCTCGGTTCTCATCATCGCAGTGTGGAGGATCTTCTCAGAGCTCAGGCTTGTTGACCTACTTGATTTCTCTACGTTTGGCATACATTCATGTGTAAATCATTTTCCATCGCGAGCTGACAGAGATGACAGAGCTGCAGGTATTCAACCTTTCTCAGGAGAATTATTATTATTATTTCTATTTTTCTGTCTACAATAAATAATTAAGAGTCAATTCTGCTCATATTTTACAAGAGGACCTTCAAAGATAAGCCCAGAAACAGAGGTCCACAATGTGTGTGTGTGTGTGTGTGTGTGTGTGTGTGATGGATGCAGTGCAGAGCCTCAGGTAATAATAGCCATGATGGATTCTCACCTGGCCTGGCGAGCTGCGGCTCGGTCGTGGAAGATAAAGATGTGCTGGAGCTCCTGCTGCTGCTCCGCTCCGGGTCTGAGGGGCCCGAGCCTGGGGAGATATTAATGACACCCCCCTAACACCAACACCCCCACCCGTCTCTATATGTACTAGCACACATTGGTCATCAGCTAACAATACTGTTTTTAGGCCAAGAGCATCAATCTGCCGGCTCCCGGCGTGCAGCGTTAATTAAACAGGGAAACGTTCGTGAGTTATTAACGAGAAATAACATCATCAGTCTGACTGAGTCAAAATGTGGCAGCTGAACAAAGTCAAGTCCAGGTTCTGACTTTAGTATTGAACGGGTCGAACCTGGAAAAGCATGTTTTCAATGGAAGCTTAATTATTTGACTGGCTGCTGAGTAACTTAGTATTATTATTAGTATTATTACTAACCCGGCTCTGCACTCTGCCAAGCCTCCGCAGTCCCTGACAGGTTATTTCCTGTTTATGGACAGACATCAGATCAGCTACCTGAGACAAAGATCCTCAGTTTCTGAGTTAAAGTCACGTCGACCCGCTCAGTCCTCCCCGCAGACTGACCAGCCTGAGCCGGCTCAGCCCTCTGGTCACTGACGGAGATGATGTGATGATGCTCGCTGGGTCAGGATCTCCTCACAGCACAAAATAAAATCATAGACCTCAGCATGATGATGAATATTTCTGCTCTGTTGATGACAACTTAAACTATCTACAACACAAAGACCGGGACTTGATTTAACCTGTTTTGGTTTTAATCGTCTGGAGTCTGGAGGGTCCGTTTGTAGTTCCAGGTCTTTGTTTAAGACTGGCCCGTTGTCTCCTTCACCAGCAGCTTATTGGTTCATGATCCACCACCGCTCGTCACTTGCACATCAACAAGACGTTTAAATATTCGTAGATCATTTTAAGAGGTCACATGATGTAATTGTTTCTGTGTTAGCAGCAGCGAGAGTCCATGTGAACATCTGGAATACCAGCGCCATGAAGGCTGCAGTCATGCTGAGTTTAACAAACAGTCACGTAACTCATGTTCTGTGTTCTGTGTGCATTAGTTGGTGCGGCAGTGAAGTCTTTGGACCTTGTTGTTGCAGCAGAGATGTTTCAGATGCTTCTGGAGGGTCCGCGGGGACGAGCGAGCCGGCCCCCCTCTCGTCTCCGCCGTCCTGTTTTTAGCTCCCGAGTGCCCGGAGACGCCGCGGTGATTTATACGGCCGCTCTGCTGCTGCTCACGTGAGAGTCGACTGTACCGACACGATGAATGGACGCCTGTCACACCTGCTCACTCACACACACAGGTGTGTTTTAGGCCGCCTTCGTGAATCCTGTCTTGTGTTTTCTTTGCTTGTTGGAGGAGAACAGTGTGACACTGAGTCTGCTGAAAGCTTTTCGTCATTTTTAACCTGCAGCTCCAACGCGGCGCTGTACGTGTAAGGCACGAGGCAGCCACGGGAAGCTGACTGTATTAAATCTATTAGGCAGAGACGCGTTCACGTTTCCTCTCCCAGTCAAATGAAAGCGCGGTCACATCTTTGTCTCCGTCTGTGCTCAGTCACAGCTTCATCCCAAACTCCCATTTCAGCCTTTATTTTGGTCGGCCTGCGGCAAGGATGCGGATAAAAGGATTAACTTATCGTCTGCCAGTTTAGAGCTCTGAAACTCAGACGGCCCCCCTGAAAGTTGACAAGATGGATTCCAGAGAGGCTCCATTCATTTCCTGTGTTAGCGACACAGGCGGACAGAAACAGAACCACAGTAAAAGTAATGAACCAAATTTCAAATGTCATCTTGGTGCCGGTATTTCAGCAACGCATGCAACCAGACCAGAACCGTCTCAGAACCTCTGTTACCTGCAGGCCACAGGAAGCTCCTTATATAGTCGTAGTACCTCCCACTAATAAATAACATGTTATCTATTATAACACACATTCTATTTATCTGCCATACAAACACCACAGCACTGTCACAAATTAACGTTTAAGGAAAGGAAACGTCACAGCGCGCTCAGCAGCTCGTCTCTGACTGTGTCTGAGCAGGTTTGAACCGGCCTCACGCAGCTGCAGAGTTGGTGTTGAATGCTGCCTGTAGATTCACTTTTCTCTCATTCTTATCAAGTAATGAACTGGTTTGGAGCTGGTGTCCAAGTGGGTGTAGTGGTCATGCTTTATGTGCAGAAGGTCCTGGGTTCAGTCCTCAGTGGGACCACAGCTGTTTGTTATTGAACCTCAGCATGAAGCTGAAGTTTTTATTGAGTTTTTATTCGTTTGACTCGACTCGAGTCACCTTGTGGATTCACGGACACCAAAAAGAGGCTTTGTTTACTGTCAGCGCTCTGTAGTTACAGCTCCATGATTTGTCTGTGACAGGCTGAAGATGACTAGAAACTCTTTGCAGGTGTTTGACTCAGCGTGTTCATGATCAGCAGGTCACTGATAAACCAGCACGTGACTCAGTCGCCTCGTACTCGTGCAAACTGTTTTGACATGAAAGATAAGACTGGAGGAAGAGTGCAGCCTCTCGCAGGGACACGACTTCCTGCAGGTGATGTGCACATTCAGCTGATTAAATACTGGATAACACACGAGACCGTGAGGTTTAATTAGAGCGTCGACACTGTTGCTCTGTCGTCCTTCTCTTCACACGGAGGCTCACCATGAATCACTTCATTTGTTCCAGAATCAACTTTAGATTCTACATTTAGTCTTAAAGACTCAAACTGAACCTGAAGTGTTTTCAGTAACCTTGGTCCTGTCCTGTTGATGATCAGTTGGACGTTACATCTTCAGGTCATGACAACATTCACAGAGTATCAGGACAAATCTCTGCACACAAGGGGACGAGGACGATGGACGGCCATGATCCTCAGGCCCTGCAGACAGCAGCGCATCAATGAACAGACACAGTCTGCACTGCATGGACCGATTTCAAGAAATCATCTCTGCTTTCACAAATGACAGCTCAAACTTCAGCATGCAGAGAGGAGACCAGGCCTGTGGGCCTTCACTGAAGATGGAAGAAGTCATGAACGCTGAGGCCGGCAGGGTCCATCCAGCGGCTTATCGGTTTGTTAGATTCAGGTTTTGGAGAAACGTGCTGCCATGTGATGACGTCTTTTCCAGGGACGGCCTCGCTTACGATGTCTGCACGTCTTCACGCAGCAGTCTGAGAGGCGAGTAAGAATGGAAACCGTCTCAGTTCAACATTTAGTTTCTGTTTCCAGTCTGCAGGCCGTGCGCGTGCTGAGTGAGGACGACGGAGCTGGTGACAGGTTGACGTGTTTGTTGCACATTTAAAGTCGAGTTACGTGCTCACAGTTTGAGCATCTTCAGACCTTCAGCATCTCGTCGCACAGAGCAGCAGTTAGTGCAGAGACACACATACACACACTGCATTGTCACAAAGCTGTGTTTACCCCCGAGGCCCCTGCACACACACACACACACACACACACACACAGATCTTGTCAGTATTGCATAAAAAGCTACTGTAGTACCTCCAACATGTCACGTATCAGGACGTGAGAAAAGCAGCTTTGTGTTCTCGTTATCCTCCAGAGATCAGAGGTGCTGAGCCGAGCATCGACGCCTCCTGTCAGGAAGTTCACTATAAGAATGCTCTGAGATATGAATCAGTGTGTATCTTGCAGAACAATGCTGCAGCCGCCATGTCACAGGCTTCCATGTCATCTGTTTGCTGTGCACTTCCAGGGCAACACGAGTGACCCGTGAAGACAGCCTCCATCCTTCAGGGTGAAATCTGAATCTTCACGGTGAGGATGACTGACTGAGCTCTGAGCTGCATGTGAAGCAGACGTGTTACCCACCTCTGATATGATGGTGTGAGACCTCATCCACTAAGAAGAGTTCATTATTAGATGATGATAATCATCTTTCTCACTTTGAGATTTGAGGTTTTTAATGAACACACAGGAACAAACACGAGCTGATAGTGTGTGTGTGTGTTGTTCAGTAAATGCTGCCTGGAGAGAAACCTTCAGAGACCTCCGTGAGCTTCTTCATGTAGATTCTGTAAATCTGACGCCGCAGATGTTTAAAGCTCCAGATCTGAACTGTCAGCAGACCGTCCTCTCTCTGCACACGAGCTCGGCGTGCTGGAACTGTGTGTGCACGACTTTGTGCTCACGTCTGTGCGAGCAGCTTTGAAAAGGCGCATCCATCAGGTCCATATGGGGGCCCTGAGGGCGGGAAGGGGTGTGTGTGTGTGTGTGTGTGTGTGTGTGTGTGTGTGTGTGTGTGTGTGTGTGTGGTGCACAGAAGGCTGAGCAGCATGTTTCTCTCTCAGTATGAAGTCCAACTGGAGCACCAAGAGGCTCAAACTATTTAATATATTTAATATATAATATATTTGATCTCCTCTTCTTCTTCTTCTTCTTCTTGTGGTTCTGCTGGGATTGAACCAGGAGCTTCTGCACGTGAAGCAGACGTGCTGGCCAGTTAAACCTGATGAATGTGTGTTCATGCTCGGTGTGGAGTTTATCTGACTCTCTGTTGTTTCATTGCTTTGGCTGGATGAGGTGGACGCTGACTCAGGTTTGATGTAATTGATGCTGAAATAACTCCATCATGTTGGTGAAGGTGGAGATCAGAGCAGAACCTGCTCCATCACTCTGCAGTACTCTATATAATATATAATACAATATATATATGTATATATAATATAGATTTCACTGCAGTTCAGTATCTTCAGGAAGTAATCAGTGGTGTGGTGCTGACGTAGTTGTTGGTGTTGGTTGAAGAGTCTGGAGCTGCTTCAGTTGCAGCAGCAGAGTGTCGGTGTGTTTGGCTGCGGATGAGAAGATCAGAACGTTACTGTGGTTAGACAGGAAACCTGTGTGTGTGTGTGTGTGTGTGTGTCAGAGTTAACCAATCAGAGGAGAGTGAGTGGGCGGGTCTTGAACAGGTTCATGGTCATCGTGTTGTTGCCATGTGACAGAGGAGCGTACCTGAAAATGTTCATGACACAGCGGCATCATGGGAAACGTAGGAAGCAGTTTTTTATTTGATAAAAATAAATCTCTGTTCAAACTTGGTCCAGAGTTCATTCTGTCAGATGAACGTTACGTAAGACGTTCTCCTCTATTCAAAGCAGCAGCAGTGTTCCTCACTTCCTCTTGTCATTTTCAAACGAGTCACCAGAAGTTCACTCACATCTCCGCGTCTAATCCTTAAATCTCTTTTTATCTCCTCCATCTTAAATCCTCCTGCTGAGCGAGGAAGGGTGGCTCCTCTTTTCTCTCCTTTCTTTTTGTTTTGAGCTCCCTGATGAGCGCCGATGAAATGACTTTGGCGGCGGCTGCTAATGCGCTATAATTGGTACGAGGGGCTGCTCGCTCTGAACAATTATGAGACGCCGGAGCTGTAATCTCTGCTGAGACTCTGAGGGAGGCGGATTCTCTCCATCTTTGCTGTTTTATGACTGTCAGAGATTTAAAAACAGTTTTCAGACGTCGGTTTTGACAGCGCAGGTTGTTCCTGCTGCAGCCTGGAGGACTGAAACAAGTTATGTTCATATGCAGCTTTAATTCAAAGAGGTTCAATGTACAGAAGTGAACACAGGAAGTGCCAAAAGCTGCAGTTCCTCTGACGTCCACCTGAGGCTGGCTCCAGAAGTGAGTCAGTCTCCATAAGTCCCCATGTTAGACAGCAGAAATAAACCCGTTTACAGTTTTTGGTCTCGATGGACGCTCCTTGGTGTGTTTGCATGTGTTCCCTCATTGCAGCTGAACAGACACTGATGATAGCTGCAAACACCTGGGCCAGGTGATGAGACTATAAAGCCCCCCCCCTCATTTCATGCAGCATCTGACACACAGTACGCCCATGCATGCACACACATGGACCGCTGACACACACACATGGTCTCCTTCCTTCAGCCGTGGCTTTAGCCTGTTAGCTTGTCGTTATTTTGGCCAGATGTTGAATGAAGCTGTCATCCTGCGACGTCAGCGGTCCTCCAGCGTCCTCTCTGGTCTGCAGACTTGAACCCAAACAGGAGGATTGAAGATGATGATGATGAAGATCTATCTACATCGAAATAACACGACGCAAAATGACGACCTTCATGTTCTCGATCCACTTCTCAAACCCGTTTAAGAGAAGAGCCGAGCCTCCTCGGGTCGTGAGCGTTGATCTCTGCGGTTTGAGTTCAGATCATTGAAGAGTGCCGGCTGTGAGCCGTCACCGCTCTTCACTTCTGAAAAACTCTGCGGTTTGAGGTGGAAACCTCTGAAGTTAGTTTGAAACAAAAATAAATCAAAGACCTTCTGATATCAAACAGGAAGAGGCACGGGGAGCTGAGTGAAATGTCACATTAGAATAAAACATTTCATGATTGTTTTCCTCCTCGTCAAGGAGAAAAGAACTTCATACTCGATGATTTCAGGTCATGCTGCGGTAAAATGCTCAAATCTGATCCCAGGACGCGGTGTCCACGTCCACAGAAGACACAAAACACTTCAAAGTCTTCAAAGAAAGTGAAGCAGCAGAGTCGAAGATCTTCTCCTCGTTCATCCTTAAACTTTGTTTCTTCATCTACGAATTTTCTTGGTCGTTGTCTCAGTTTATTTTTAATTAACATGAATATTTTGTCCTTCGACGTGGACGAAGCATCAGATCTCCAACAGAAGCACTGAAGCAGTGTATTTGTAGTGAAGCCCTCAGCACTGGGCTGTTTGTGTCGTCCTGCTCTCATCCATAATTCATCAGTTGAGCTGAGCAGACGGCAGCAACATAAGGAAACACATAGAAGCTGCCTCCCTGTAGGGTTGGAGCAGGGCTGGACGTCGAGGTGGAGAGAGGAGGCATTAACAAGAAGAAGAAGCAGGCGACGTGGTGAGTGGATCCCTCCGGGCTCTGATGGATGGGGGAGAAACATTTGCTCTCAACGAGCTGAGCCTCGAGGACGCTGAAGGAAGAAACACAGCTGAGCTCCTACTTAATCCTACGACAGTGAACGCATCACAGCGTTTTATCTGGACGTGTTGTCTTTGAAAGAAATGTTCTGTTAAAATGTCCTGACACGCGACTGAAGGTGCTCGATCATCGCGGTGAAAGCTGCGAGCTCAGTGAGTCCATCAGACAGATCACATCCTGAGACATGTAAACAAACATGAAGTACTTTAATAAAGTAATACACCTGAATTTACAACTTCAGCTTTTGAATGAATATTCTGTGTCATGGAGCTCGTTAACACAGGTGTGTACCTCGTTAACACAGGTGTGTACCTCGTTAACACAGGTGTGTACCTCGTTAACACAGGTGTGTACCTCGTTCATTTTGGTTCCATCCACCAACATGAAAATCTTTGACTAGGTATTTATTGGAGTTGGTGATTCACAGACTGTTGACAGGTGTGTTCTGTTGGTTTGTTTCTGTCTGGTTCTGGAGACAGACCCAGACACCTTGTCCTCACACTGTGGTAACTTTCCCATTTCCCTGGAACTTTGAACATATATATCCATCATAAGTCCTGTCACTGTTAAACTTGCTCAGTTTATTTCATGAACTCAGTTTTGACGTCTTGACTTCGTGCATGTTTGCTGTGGTCGAGCAGCATAGAAGGTGAATGAGGAGAGGGAGTACGGTGTCTGTCTGTCCTTCAGCAGTCTTTGAGTCTGTGGTCAGCAGCAGCATGTTCGTCCTGTCGCGTCTTTCAGTCCATTTAGTTCCATGTGTCCGGTTTTCTTCATGAATTTTTCATTAATTTGGAACAAATAAAAACATAAAATTCTCTCCATTGTTCTCCGACCTGCTGCTGGAGGACATTTGAATGCTGCGACGTCCTCTGTTGTCGTCTGTGAGCAGACTGTTGGTGACAGACCAGCAGTCAGCAGCGTCTCCTCTCCTCACTGAAGCTCTGAATATTTGAGCAGGGAGCTGCAGGTTCTGGGTCAGTGTGTCAGTGTGTGATCTGCTGTGACACAGGGAGGAGGAGGAGGAGGAGGAGGAGGAGGCTGATCTCAGAGCAGTGTGAAGGATGATGTTAGATATGACGATAGATTAGAGTCAGCATCACTGTGACAAACTTGTTGCATCAGAGGTTTTCCCTCCAGCTGCTCCGCCTCGACTCTCTGTGATTTACAGAGTTTCCTGATGGACAGTGAAGTAAACTGCTGACAGCTGTAGCTGCTGTTAGCTCATGTTAGCTCACTCTGTTAGCTGGCGCAGAGCAGCGGTGTTAGTGTTTGTACCACAGGAGGTTTGTACCACCAGGGGGAAGAAGAAGCTTTCAGGCCCAGCAGTCAGCAGCTCCTATGAACAAAATGGCAGAGGAGCAGAGAGTGAAGAGGACGCTGACAGAGGAAGTCGAGAGTCAGCGACCAAGAAGCTGCTGGTTTAGTTTTACACAGGTTCCATAGTGTAGTGGTTATCATGTCTTTACACGCAGAAGGTCCTGGGTTCAATCCCCAGTGGAACCAGAACAGTTTGTTATTTCCATGAAGCTGAAGGCAACATACTGAGTATTGGACCAATCAGAGGCCTAACCCATAGCCTAATCCTGTCATAGTGGTTGGTGACAGCAGGTTGTTGCATGTTACATATTGTGTGTTTGTCGAGCTGAAGCAGCTTCTGCAGAGCTAATGAATATTCTAATCTGGCCTAGATTCCATGATAAAGCCTCGTAGGTGCCCGATGACGCCTATTATCATGTTTGTGAAATATGAAGCGTGTGGCGGGGCGCGATGCTGTGTGTGCGCAGGCAGGATTAATTTTTGGAGGCAGTCAAAGGTCGCTGCAGATAAACGACATCACCTGCTGAACTTGGAAACACGGAGCGAGGGTTTTTTCTGCTGATGAGGGTTTTTTGCAGCCACGTGAAATCGGACTGTTTTCCAGGTCAGCGTTTGATGATCAATGAAATCACCAGATCGTTTATTTTTACCTGCTTCTTCCTCTGAAACTCCACAGAACCACAGTGTTTCTGTGACGTCCCCGCAGACTGTCTAAAACCTGGACGTAGTCTCTGTGACGTCCCCACAGACTGTCTAAAACCTGGACGTAGTCTCTGTGACGTCCCCGCAGACTGTCTAAAACCTGGACGTAGTCTCTGTGACGTCCCCGCAGACTGTCTAAAACCTGGACGTAGTCTCTGTGACGTCCCCACAGACTGTCTAAAACCTGGACGTAGTCTCTGTGACGTCCCCGTGACTGTCTAAAACCTGGACGTAGTCTCTGTGACGTCCCCGTGACTGTCTAAAACCTGGACGTAGTCTCTGTGACGTCCTACAGACTGTCTAAAACCTGGACGTAGTCTCTGTGATGTCCCCGTGACTGTCTAAAACCTGGACCTAGTCTCTGTGACGTCCCCGTGACTGTCTAAAACCTGGACATAGTCTCTGTGACGTCCTACAGACTGTCTAAAACCTGGACGTAGTCTCTGTGACGTCCCCGCAGACTGTCTAAAACCTGGACGTAGTCTCTGTGACGTCCCTGCAGACTGTCTAAATCCTGGACGTAGTCTCTGTGACGTCCCCGCAGACTGTCTAAAACCTGGACGTAGTCTCTGTGACGCCCCTGCAGACTGTCTAAATCCTGGACGTAGTCTCTGTGACGTCCCCGCAGACTGTCTAAAGGATTGTCAGCATTAGCAGGGAGCTGCTAGCATCATGCTAAGTTATCACTGCACTGGTTTTTCTTCCTCTTCATGAATTTGCTCCAGTTTCTCTCCCAGTTTGACCTGGAAACAAAAACACGCCAAGAGGCATGAATCACCTCACATGTCCCTCAGGGGACAGTCATCGTGTGCGTATAGGCAGGAACATGTAAATGGGCTGAGATGAAAAAAGGTGACCCCGATCTGTGAAGGTCACTTTACTTCCTTTAATAAAGTGTTTCTGTTCCACTGTTTGAGGACAAACTGTCCTTCAGGTCAACCCGGACGTAGTCTCTGAGACGTCCCCGCAGACTGTCTAAAACCTGGACGTAGTCTCTGTGACGTCCCCACAGATGTAGTCTCTGTCAGCTTGTGTGTCCTCTGTGATGGACAAAGTTTTCTCGGCCTCAGGTGACTAGAAGGACTAAAGGAGACGCAGCGCTGCATGTCTGCCTCCACAGACTGTGATGAAACATCCTGTTTGTGTGTGTGTGTGTGTGTGTGTGTGTGTGTGTGAGTGATGGCAAACGACCAGATGGCTGATGGGAGGAGACGTGACAGAAGAGGTGAACTGTATCAGAGGGAGAGCTGAATGGAAAAACAGACATGACACAAACAGAACTCCAACATTTGATTTATTATGATTTATTTAATATTAGAAACATTAAACAGAGTCAGAGTCCAGACGTGTGATGTGGAACATCCTGTAACTTTCCTCTGTCACTTCCTGTTGATCCACACTGACCTGTGATCAGGTGAACGGTGTCTGTCAGTCATACGTCTGTTCTCACACTATGTAACTTTGGGCTCCGGGTCGGTGTTCTGGCCCAGCAGTCAGCAGCTTCTATGGACGTGATGGCAGAGGAGCAGAGAGTGAAGAGGACGCTGACGGAGGAAGCTAAGAAGAGAAAAGGAGAGAGTGAGCGAGCAAGAAGCCGCCGGACAAGAGTAAATCTGGGACTGACTTTTAGTGGTTGGTGAGAGCTTGGTGAAATAAAAGGCTGAAAGACAGACGCCGAGCTGGGCTGACTGCTGCTGGACTAGTCAGTGATATTAGCTGCTGCTGGGTCTGCTGCTGTGACCTGGATGATGAGTTTGATCAGAAGTAATTAGAGTAAATACTCGAGTACAGCTGTAGTCATGGTTACCACAGTGGGATTACACTCTGATTTATCCATGATGTTGGTTTAACGGACAAAGTGTAGCTCAGGTAAGACCTTGTTGCCATAGAAACCGCTTCCACCTCTTTCCTGCTGTCAGTATTGACTCAAAGACTCACACACAGTTTGCACACACACGTTTAAAACACACACACACTCTCTCTCTGTGGCCTCGTCCAGATGGGCGAGCAGAGCATCAGAGGAGCGAGTCACTGCGGCCCTGACAGATTTTGGCCCTGGGATTGTCTCCAGCCCCCCACGGCCTGCTGGACAGAAGCCAGACGACGGGCTGCATCAGCCTCACGTCAGGGCTGAGGACACACGGAGGTGTCTGTGGAACAAATGAGTCAGAGTGTAAAGCAGTGATGCTGTTCACTTTCTGCTCGTCTGGTGTGAAACATGAAGGACTGATGTACAAAGGCGGGTCAGAACTGACTTGGGTCGGGCAGCAGTCGTAGCGTCGCAGCTGAGGCCGTGTGAATGAAACCAGAGATGATGTTTGAACGTTCCTCATGGCTTCGCTCTCTTCCTGCTGCAGTCTGTACACTGCGATAGTCAGTCAGTCTGAAGTCGTGTACTGTGAGCACATGGATGGTACACTCAGTGTGGACACTGGGCCCGACCACCTTCCAGACAACCAGCGGGCAGCAGGAACACAGCAGCCCGCGCTTTGGTTACACGGCTGACCGAGCTAACCACAGTTAGCGCTTCACTACTGATCAAAGTCTCTATCATGAAGTCTGTGAATCAGCTCGGTGCTGATGCTCCCTGTTGGACTCAGAGGCTGAGCTCCAACCCGGTCAAATGTCGGATGCATCAGAAGCTCATCATCAGAGCTGTGAACGTGGTGACACGAAGTTAAACTTTCCACGAGATCTGCAGCTGAAAATAACGTTTGTTTCTCTCTCTCTTTGTGCTGCAGGTTCGTCAGCAGGCGTGAAGAAGACGCACACATGTGAGTTGACTTTCTGTTCATCAGCTGTTTGCTGCGCGTGGACCTTCTCGGGTTAGTCTTGTCAGCGAGGTCTGTGGAAACAAATGAAGCAAAGCTGCACAACCAGAGTCCAATAATTCAAAATATTCCTGTTTGTACTTCAGCTGAACTGAGACGGTCTCATGAACTCAAACATTTTCACCAGATGAGTCTTTGACAGTCGTGCTCTCTGCGGTGCACTGAACCCGTCTGACTGTAAAACACGCAGGACAGTTTGCAGGAGAGATGAGGATGAATGTGTGACGAGGGAGCGCTGCCAGAGCCCAGCCTCTGTCACTAGAGCAGATAAGGACGGGTAATGAAGGTGAGATCCTCCCTGCAGGCGACGGCGCGTGGGACGATCGGAGGGAGAAACTCTGATCCTTCAGGCGCCTTTCCAAACAACTGTAACGTGCCGCTGTGAGTGCATCGACTCGGCTGTGAGGAGAGGAGGCGGAGAGCCTCTCCCAGCGTAAATCGTCCTCCCTGTTCTGCCAATTTGTAGAAAGAATGGAGCTCTGGCTGCTCCTCGGCTTCCTCCCTCAGCTGGCAGGAGTCGCTCTCGCCTCCAGCCTTCACGTTTCAACACACTGAGGTTCACTCTGCCGGCTCTTTCCAGGCAGCTTAATGGTTTCAATGATGCTCAGCTCAGGAGAGATCTGTTTTATGAAGCAGAGTGAGAGGCTGCCCTGTCAGCTCGAGCTGCACTTCAGTCCAACTTCTCTGTTTTTTCTCCACCAGAAGAACTTAAATAGGACAGTGTTACCTGGTACGACAGGTGAAGTCTCTTTTTTACCTGTTCAATAACTGCTGAGAGTGCAGCTTTGTTCTCCTCCACAAGCTCTGAGAAAAGTTTCCCTGTTTGTCCGCAGCCAGCAAACTTAGCTTAGCATAAAGACTGTAAACAGAGGGAAACAACTAGCCTGGTCCAGCAACAACATCCAGGTTTTAGACAGTCTGCGAGGACGTCACAGAGACTACGTCCAGGTTTTAGACAGTCTGCGAGGACGTCACGGAGACTACGTCCAGGTTTTAGACAGTCTGCGGGGACGTCACGGAGACTACGTCCAGGTTTTAGACAGTCTGCGGGGACGTCACGGAGACTACGTCCAGGTTTTAGACAGTCTGCGGGGACGTCACGGAGACTACGTCCAGGTTTTAGACAGTCTGCGGGGACGTCACAGAGACTACGTCCAGGTTTTAGACAGTCTGCGGGGACGTCACGCAGACTACGTCCAGGTTTTAGACAGTCACAGAGACTACATCCAGGTTTTAGACAGTCTGCGGGGACGTCACAGAGACTACGTCCAGGTTTTAGACAGTCACAGAGACTACGTCCAGGTTTTAGACAGTCTGCGGGGACGTCACGGAGACTACGTCCAGGTTTTAGACAGTCTGCGGGGACGTCACGGAGACTACGTCCAGGTTTTAGACAGTCTGCGGGGACGTCACGGAGACTACGTCCAGGTTTTAGACAGTCTGCGGGGACGTCACAGAGACTACGTCCAGGTTTTAGACAGTCTGCGGGGACGTCACGCAGACTACGTCCAGGTTTTAGACAGTCTGCGGGGACGTCACGGAGACTACGTCCAGGTTTTAGACAGTCTGCGGGGACGTCACAGAGACTACGTCCAGGTTTTAGACAGTCTGCGGGGACGTCACGCAGACTACGTCCAGGTTTTAGACAGTCACAGAGACTACATCCAGGTTTTAGACAGTCTGCGGGGACGTCACAGAGACTACGTCCAGGTTTTAGACAGTCACAGAGACTACATCCAGGTTTTAGACAGTCTGCGGGGACGTCACGCAGACTACGTCCAGGTTTTAGACAGTCTGCGGGGACGTCACGGAGACTACGTCCAGGTTTTAGACAGTCTGTGAGTCACAGAGACTACATCCAGGTTTTAGACAGTCTGTGGGGACGTCACAGAGACTACGTCCAGGTTTTAGACAGTCACAGAGACTACATCCAGGTTTTAGACAGTCACAGAGACTATGTCCAGGTTTTAGACAGTCTGCGAGTCACAGAGACTATGTCCAGGTTTTAGACAGTCACAGAGACTATGCCCAGGTTTTAGACAGTCACAGAGACTATGTCCAGGTTTTAGACAGTCACAGAGACGTGTCCAGGTTTTAGACTTCAGTCTGTTGGACATCATAAAATAAACATTAAACATGTTGAAGTTCTCTAAATTCTTTATATTTGTATGTTTGAATAAAATCTTTATTTAAAAACTCCTCTGAGCTCTCATTGGAGGATTGACACACACAGACATCTCATTGGCTGACAGCCGTGTCAGTCAGGAGGGGGCGGGCCTGGGGAGGTGCTGGGGGCGGGGCAGTGTGGTGACGTCACAGTCACATGGCTCCTCATGTGGTCGTGAGAGCAGCAGAGGATGACAGAGCTGAGAGAGAGCTGCTGCTGGTCACACACACTCACACACACACACACACACACAGGGCTGTTATGAGTCTGGATTACAAATATGTATTTTGTGATTTCAGCCATGAAAGGTAAGAATTTAAATATATAATTATCTGTATTAAATATGTAAATTAGTTGAAGTCTCAAGCTGAACTTCTGTCAGAGATGTTTTGTTGTCAGAGAGATGCTCCACTCCGTCTCTGTTTGGACAAGAACTGGTTTCCTGAGTGTTTACTGAAGTTCTGCTGATGTTTACATTTTTCTGCTTTCATATTTTATTCTTGTAGTTTTTACTTTGAAGCTGCTGCAGCAGCTGTAACGTTAAAATGACCTTTAGCACCTGAATGCATCAATAAGTCGAATACAGTCACATGATATGATACATGTGATATTATGTCCTCCTCCGTATTGAGCATGTTTGTACTGAGAAGGTTCTGTGTGTGTGTGTGTGTGCGTGGGTTCAAACACATGCAGGGTAAATGGTGACCCTGCTGTAAGTGTGAACACTTGTCTGTGTGTGTGTGTGTGTGTGTGTGTGTGTCAGCTCTGTGATGAACTGCACACCTGTGCACGGCGGACCCCGCCTCTTGGGCTCCAGCCCCCGTAAAGAAGAGCAGTTCTGGAAAATAGATTTCCACTTTAATTTAAAGGAGGACGTCTGCTGTTGATTCTGGCGCCCCCTGTGGACACATGGAATGTTTCCAAACCTTTCAATGATTTCAAGGATCATCATGATGACGGGCTCTTGTTTGTGTTGTTGTCTGAAGGATGTGTGTTAGCGATTAGCTCCACGCGTGATCTGCAGAGTTCATGGACGACTTCATTGATCGTGGAAATATTATTTTGGGGAGTTTGTCGGTCAAATTATGAAGGAGTGTGAGAAGAGAGGTGTGTGTGTGTGTGTGTGTGTGTGTGTGTGTGTGGGACAGGAGGAGGATGTGAAACCCGGATGATGAGGATGTGGTTTTCAGACTGTGACGGTTTGAGTAAATAAAAGTTGTCGGTCAGGATGAAAGTCAGTGAGAGCTTATGAAAGCACACAGCGTCACATATATACTGTAGGTTTAATGCTGATCAGTTCAGTTCTTCTTAGCTTCCTCCGTCAGCGTCCTCTTCACTCTCTGCTCCTCTGCCATCATGTCCATAGAAGCTGCTGAGCCCAGCTCCGGTTCTGGCACGACATTGGCTCCGCTCCCTGTCAGTGTTCCCCTGTCCCCCGGGCTCCAAAGCATTTTGATCCACCTCTTAAACTGTTTAAATCTGTATTCTCTCGGCTTGCTACTGTGTGTGTGTGTGTGTGTGTGTGGCGTTCAGCCCGCCTGTTATGTCACAGGATTACAACAGTCAGATTATTTAACTGCTCCCTGCAGGGTGGAGGTGGTGACATCACTCCTGCCTCAAAGAAAGGGCCGAAAGTGACGAGCATCATCTGTGTTCTCTGCATCACGTGACCGCACGAGCTGATGGAGGGAGGTGCAGAGGGAGGTGCAGAGGAGGGACAGATTGGGGGTTTTTGGAGGTCACGGAGAACCTCCTGACTCGAGCAGGAGGAGCCAGGTGGCTGAGGGCTGGTCAGCCCAGGAGGAGGAGCTGGAGGTCGGGCTAACGGTCAGGAGTGCTGTCCAACAACCCGTGGAGACGCACCGGCTTTGTTACCGTAGCAACAGCTATAGCCTGTTAGAGACCATGCATAGCACAATATGAGCATAACATAACATTAGCTTAACAGTCAAAGGAGAGACTCAGCAGACCCAGCAGCAGCTAATATCACTGACTAGTCCAGCAGCAGTCAGCCCAGCTCGGCGTCTGTCTTTCAGCCTTTTATTTCACCAAGCTCTCACCAACCACTAAAAGTCAGTCCCAGATTTACTCTTGTCCGGCGGCTTCTTGCTCGCTCACTCTCTCCTTTTCTCTTCTTAGCTTCCTCCGTCAGCGTCCTCTTCACTCTCTGCTCCTCTGCCATCATGTCCATAGAAGCTGCTGACTGCTGGACCTGAACACCTCTTCTTCTTCTTCTTCTTCTTCTTCTTCCCCCCGGTGGTCCAAAACACCTGTGATATACAAGCTAACATGAGCTAACAGCAGCTACACTTGGCAGCAGTTTACTTCAGCTTTAGCTGAACTGTTGAGACGATGATAAATCAGCTGGGAAGTGAAACAAAAATGATCTGATCTGTTTCTTCTTAACTCCGGCTCTTCACGTTTAGAAACAGCAAAATGAAAACAGAATCTAAACTTGGAGAAAGAAGGCGGATGGCGGCGGTTGACATCTCAGAGGTCCTCGTCTCTCCTCCCTCTCTGATCGCGGCTCTGAGAAGCTGTGTTATGTTTCAGTGCTGGTTTCAAAT